>JAQFZC010001339.1:0-31399 GCA_034695205.1 Dicyrtoma fusca
GTGAACTGGAGATCGGCCACTTTGCATTTAGTGTGAACTGGAGATCGGCCGCATTTAGTGTGAACTGGAGATCGGCCACTTTGCATTTAGTGTGAACTGGAGATCGGCCGCATTTAGTGTGAACTGGAGATCGGCCACTTTGCATTTAGTGTGAACTGGAGATCGGCCGCATTTAGTGTGAACTGGAGATCGGCCGCATTTAGTGTGAAATGGAGATCGGCCGCATTTAGTGTGAACTGGAGATCGGCCACTTTCCATTTAGTGTGAACTGGAGATCGGCCACTTTCCATTTAGTGTGAACTGGAGATCGGCCACTTTGCGTTTAGTGTGAAGTGGAAATCGGCCACTTTGCATTTAGTGTGAACTGGAGATCGGCCACTTTGCGTTTAGTGTGAAGTGGAGATCGGCCACTTTGAATTTAGTGTGAAGTGGAGATCGGCCACTTTGCGTTTAGTGTGAAGTGGAGATCGGCCACTTTGAATTTAGTGTGAAGTGGAGATCGGCCACTTTGCGTTTAGTGTGAAGTGGAGATCGGCCACTTTGCGTTTAGTGTTAAGTGGAGATCGGCCACTTTGCGTTTAGTGTGAAGTGGAGATCGGCCACTTTGAATTTAGTGTGAACTGGAGATCGGCCACTTTGCTTTTAAGAAAATGAGACCGGCCATTTTGCATCTACAGTAACGACTATGTTACCTGGGACAGACTTTTTGTGCTACTTATACTATTGCAATTCATAAATGATTTCCTTGGAATATTGAGATACGAGAGATTGAACTGCTAATTGAATTGACTAAACTCTAGTTCTAGGTTAAGCATCAGATTTTTATATAGGTATTTAATGGTTTGTAAACTCTTTTTTCCGATGCGCAATACACGGTACCGGGCTTCTCCGTCTTTCCTATCTAGATTATTTACTGATGCAGGAGTTTTTGAGCTGACCAGCGACAAGTTGATCGAGTCACCGTAATTTTTATCATTTGAAGTTGTATATCCTAAATTATGTGTGGACTTTAGCCTACTTTCGTGTTTAGCAAGGCGTATATATGTGTATGTGCTACCATATTGGAAATATTATGTAAAAACCCCATAATAAAAAACAATTCACTAGCATTCCCGGTTCTTTTGGAACTTATGAGTGGGACTGCTCAACCCTACTTTTACTCCTCACCAAAATTACCGTCCACCGGAGTTGACTCACACGAACAATCAGAGAATCACAGCATTTTTACTCGAGTCAGTACGCAACGCACGCAGCAGACAGACATAATACAGACAGACGAGCCCATGCCATGTGAAGTGAATGGGGGAACTAGAAGATGCGATTCCTTGGCAGAACAAATGGCTGGACGGATTTGAAAAAAAATGGGAAAAAGTGTCAAAGTACTTTCAGTGTTTAGTAGTAACTTTCCGTGCAGTCCTGCGACGGCGTTGCGGGCTACTGGAGTTAAAGGGAATCCACGGGAGCAACAAACCAAATGTCGCGTGCGAATCGCGTTCCGCCGGTGCGTCTTGGACAAGACTTGACGTCACGTCTTTCGCACAGTCATCGGATGCGGCATTCAGGAATTGTCCATCAATGTAGTACAAGTCCCTACGGAACTGACTAGTACTGGTATCGTTGTGAATCCTCATTGCCATCATTAAAAACTGAACCTGGCGTAAATGTAAATAAATTATTATTATGGTATTTCGTTTATTATTAAAGAATCATCATTGATGTCACACACACCGTTTAGTACTACTGGCTAGTTTTACACTAGAGTAGTGCTATAATTAACTTGTATGTTCTTCAAAGCGAAATAGGTACTTCATAATTCACATGTAGCCTGCACAGGTGATATGAAATTGCTATGTATTGGTCAGACGATTGGTCAACCAACCCAGACAGTAGCAACTTGTAGCTCGTAGTTCGACTTGGAATGATGGGAATTTGAATTGTGGGACACCATTGATTACAGTGAGCTACGGTTTGGGGGGATAGGTTCATCCCCTATGTTTTTCAATTTTTACAATTCCTGGGCACGGTCCAGGTATGTGTGACGTGTAATTGGCTAAAGACTTGACAGCGAAAAATCAGGATACTCTGGAACTCATATAGTCGTATGTATACAGTTTATCGGTCAACAGGTTCAAGCTTGAATCATTTGTAACGAAATCACCCTTGAAAAACTAGAACGTGTGATGCTCAGTCTTAATGAGCTGGTTCATATTAAAGTGTCAACATCGGTTAAAACCATTTTATGAGTGCATTCATATCCTACAATGGACCCGGGCTTTGACATTTACTCATATTATTCCGCCGCTAAGTACGACACTCGCAATACAATGAGAAAATGAAATTAAAATATTCTCGTCTATCGAAAGTTTCCAATTTGATCCATCATAAAAAATCTTTTTTTGAAAACTCGTTGGAAAAAATGCATAAAATCCCAGTACCCTGTATCACTCTTGTTTTGGAAGTGGAACTGATGACAGTGGCCCGACAACACTAGGAAGATGAGGCCAATCACCCAGCGGTCGGTTTGGTTGCCGTCGATTGTCGATACGAACGAGGTTTACACTTGATACACAGAGACACAGATGAGGTGGTATATGGTGCATATGTATGCGTATACGGTGGAAGAAGGTCGAAGACTAGCACTGGCACTGGCACCTCCACTCCGCATCTTCCACAAATGACGTCCTTCAACATCTGCTTGATCATCATCATCCCTCTCTCCTTGTCACCCAATGACTCATGAACCCATGCAGACGACAAAAAATTCCCCGGAAGTCTCAAGTCTCCTATGGACCAATCTCTAGAGCTCGGGTCGTGTCGGTCGTTCGGGATGTCGGGATCTTCGACGGTCGTTTTCGTTTCGTTTTGTCCGAGTACGTAAGAAGATTGAGCCGAGTTTGCACATGGATGATTTGATTCTCTCGGAGCAAACTCCCTAGCCTCTACTGCACTATATATACATACGTATAGCACCTCCGCACCGAGAGCCTCGCATAAATTGTGTGGTAGAAAAACTCGTGTTTTACCCCCTGGGGGTAACGCTGCGCTGTAGTGAGGCAGGCATATCTATGAGAATGACGTAATTTTTGGGAGCTACCCCGTTGCCTGTTTCTCTTGGGCAGTGCAGTGGAGACTAAAGACGGGAACTAAAAGCAGAACTGATGAACACTAGTGACTTCTGTAACACTGGCTGGCAGAGGCAGTGTAGATTATTACATGTGAATGCAATGCGGAGAGGATTTCCAAAGGCTATGGCTATACACGTTCGTAATTCGTTCGTACTCGTCTGTTTCGTCTGGTAACGTAATATGTGTGTTGGGCAGGAAGATGGAGAGATTCCCTTCGTCCTCTTCCGTCCTAAAACCTATACGTCGCTAGCAGAGTCTGTAGTATGCATGACACATGCTTGCAAATGGAGAAGTTGCAGCATTTTCAGCTTTGAGCATTTTTCAAATGAAATAATATAAACCGAGAGCGAGTGAGAGCCGACTTGATCCCTAAAACTCTACTCCAAAAGTTATATACGCTCGACCATTGCCATTGCCATTCTGCGTTCTGCCGTTCGTTCGGTAATCGGTACTCTGGTGTGGAAGTTTTTGATGAGAGCGAGTGTGTGTGTGTGTATGTGAACTGTTGTTCAAGTCAAATCTCACTCTGTCGTCTTCTTGTTGGTTGTAGTAGTTCAAGTTTGTTTCAAGTCTTCTATCTTTTTCCTTGTTCTTCAATAAATTTTAATATTCTTTAGACAAAAAAAAAGAAACAAACCGGGCAAATTTTTGATTCAACCACACAAAATAATCAGATTCCCGAGATTGTGTCGTCGGCTCACACATACTAATTCACAATGCCTTCAGCTTCGGCAAAAGTGGAAAAGGTCGCCGAATTTATGGACTCGTTCAAACAAGCCATCGTCGTGGTTGAACATAAAATCCGTAATCTCGAAAAACGGAAAGTAAGTTTTTGACATTTTTTTCTATACATTTTCGTTTGTTTTAGTCTTGTTCCTTGTAAATTGTAAATGGTTTAAATCAGCTGGAGTCATTGGCCCTGTAGCTCAGTAGTGCATATACTGGGCTGGTAGTCATTAGTTCTCTTGTGTGTGATTCATAGCGGCTTGCCCTCCTGTGATATGATGATCTCGTGGAGGTAGGGAGGATTAGCATCCCAATTTCCAATTGATCATTTGATTTTTCTAAACGTTTTGTTAGTAAGTATAGGCCTTGTAATCATTACTTTTGGGTTCGGGGGGAGGGGAGGGGGGTTAGAAAATTACTCTGTATGTGTATGACATAAATGATTTCGGACAGGATATTCGCCAATTATTCATTATTTAATTCTGAGAAAACTATCGTTACTATTGCTATGTCATGTAGTTTTGCTGGAGCTGGTGTGTCATTCTAACCAGGGCGTTTACTGACTGACTTGACCGAGTTAAGCTGATTCGGGGTCATCCTGGACAAAGTACGATGACTCCCAGATACTCCGACTGGGGGTAGTCAGCAGTGTAGACACGTGCGCCGATACTGTAAGGGGGCGCCACTTTAGATTAGTAACGAATGCTAAACGGGTATGCTGTAAATGAAGCTGCCCCCCCCCCTCACTCAAACAGTACCCGATAAACCCACTTGTTATACAGAGTGGTTAAAGAGTTTGCTGAGCTCAGTATTTTTTGTGTACATAAATGTTAATAAATATGTACATACTTTGAAATACGGTTGATATTTTTCCAAGTTAATATTTTTGATTTTTAGTTTCATTTTATGCTGAATTCGGGTGGGGATGCAATAGTATATATTTTCTGCGCAAAATATGACTCACATTGTTGATTGTTGTAACTTAATTGTTAATGACCAAACTATTGATTGGTGTTTCGACTAGACGTTGTTAGACTAGGTATGTCGGTACGTACGTGTTTATAGTGACACTTGACAGTGGTTGACTGGGCCCGAGTAATAAATACTGTGCTTATGAGAATAGATCCTCGCATGTCTGATAGATTCTGTGCTCCCTAAGCCACGACACCACAGGATGGGTGAATTAATGGTTTGTGATGTTAAGTTTTGATACTAATATGTTGACTTGAAAATGATTTTCAGGGGAAATTAGACGCCTACAAACAAGAGCAAGAACAGGGAAAAGAGTTAAATGCGGATCAACTTGCGGCAGTTGCGAAGTATAATGAAGTTGTTCAACAGTTGGATTTCTCTCGAGATTTGGTCAAACAGTTGTGCCAAATTGGGGATGAAACTAATCGTGTTTATAAAAAACAACAGAAAAAAGAACAAAGTGAGCGTGCGGTGCTCGAGACGGACCGGTACCGACAGTTGTTACTTTTCCAAAGTGTTCTGGATCGAATCCTAGTGAGTTGAGAACTTGTCCTGTCCAATTGTAGTGTCTTTATTGACGTGCTAATGCAATGGTATGATTGATTTCGAATATTTTATGGAATTGAGCAGTCGCTATAAAGCATGATGCATTCTGTTTGCAGAATAACGAAAATATTCGTCAAGATTTCTTGAATGGAGCTCAAGGAACCGTGAAATTGTCTCAAGAAGATTTAAAAACTCTTGAAGAATTTAAATCCCTTATTACTCCTGAGCGGGAAAGCATAGATTACTTGAAACAAGTTGATATCGCTGCCGAGCATATTAGCTCTTTATTTCGTAAGTGTAATTACGTAATATAAATACGATCAGTACCTAATCGTAGCATCTATATTGTTATAACCTACACGAAAGCAAGTAGCAAGCGTGATCCTGGGCGTCAAGACTAAAGCTTGCGGAATGGAGCACCACTTTCTCCTGCTAAACAACAGCATGCCTTGGACTTGACGCCCTGTGTAAAACGTGTGTTTGTAAAGAATCGTGCACTTCTTCAACCATCTAAAACAATGACCACCGAAGTGCTCAATCTGTTCCAACGTTGGTCCTTTAATAATCGTAACCAAAATCACACTGTTATTGTCGCCTTCACAAAACCTTTGCACTGTACGGCGGAGACGATACTTTCGGTTTGTTTTTAACAAACCTGTTAGGCTTGCGATGCTTTTAGATTTCTTGAATAGTTTGTAATTTTCGATGACTAAGTTTTTGAAGAATTATCGCATTTATGTTTTCTCAAATCTGTTACGATTTATAGGAAGGATGTAGGTCGTAAGGGAGCTCATGCATGGCGTATGCAATAATTTTATTAATCGTTTGTTAGAGGTATCAACATATTCAGTCCGTGTATGAAAAGTTATTGTGGATAGTGTGCAATTTTGAACTCAAGGTTGTTACAAGTTCTAAACGAAGTAGGATGTTAAGATGTCGCAGGATTTTTATTTTTGGCTCCCAAATGACGTTGGATGCTTGGATGTTAGTTCCTATTTCATTTGTTTATTCCGACAGGTTTAGGGTCACATACAAATCAAATTAGCATAACGTAGGTACAACAGAATCACGCTATTACTAGATATAGTATTGCTGTTTCCTTTGTATAATAAATCTTATAGTTATTTAAGAATTTGGGTAGACGAATATCTTAAATCTTAGTAGTAAAAGCACCCCTCAGGAATTCCCTGGTTAAAAAATAATAAAATGCAAATAATTCTCCTACGCCTTTTCCAATCTACAATGGCAATGCAATGTGTTTAGTGTGTGGGTTAATATTAAGTATGCCCAATGCCCATTTATTTGATGCAGGAAATCTTAAAGTAAGAAATGATAATAGTAACATCAAATAACTCCCCACTGCGCTGCTAGAATCAAGTGAGTAAATAATGCCGCTGTAAATTATAACAAGTTTTGGAACACAGCAGTTCAAATTTTACTAATGATAAAGTTCAGACCGTGCACCTCACGTTTGATAGCACTTAGGCAAGTACAATGTAAGACGACAGGAGTGTAGAAAGCAGCAATCTGTATTGGGTATGTAGTTGGTAAAAATGTTTAAACGTCTTCGAATTATTGCTCGAAGGAGCCAGTTAGGTTAATGTGCTGCGAATACCCTTTCGTACTGAAGTTAATGAAGTTCTATTTTTCCAAATAATATTCTCTATAATGATAGTATGCTTTATAAATACGAATGGAGTGACGTGTTTCTGAAACAGATTGGCGTTAAATAGGTAGATAATTGTGTTACTATCTAATCCCAACATTGAAACCGAGTTCATACAAAAAGTGCAGTAGGTGAAGAGATCTAGACCTTCTGAAGTCTAGATTTTATCGTACAGGGGAAAATATAAGACCTTTCGTTCGGCCAATAAAATTCTTTTTTTTAGGGGAATTATTTTCGAAAACAAGGTTATTAAACGTAGCGGAGGTGTACTCTTCTTGTTTGCATTCACGGGTGATTTTCTTGCAAGTATATGTATGTGCTTTGGGAATCTACCTATTATCAGTCATACATAAATGAAGTTATTACTAATGTCAATAAGAATGTATATCCTAGCATCATTCAGTTGTGCAATCGAGATATGCAGCAACTAATCTGTGAAACAGTAGAAAGTAATACTGGTTAACTAATTAGTTAAGCTAAGTGTGTGATGAAAGTGAAGAATGGCAGTTATCTTAGAAGAGGTTTGAAACAGCAGACGATGATGATGATTATCACAAGCATCTAGTTTGTCTTCCTACGTAGTTAAAAGTAAATAATGAGAACAAAATATTGAAAATTTGTCTAAAGCTCAATCTGTGTTTTTCCATTTGTAGAAGGCAAGACTAAACAAGTAGCCGGAAAAAATTACAAGGAAATCCAGGCTCTCTTATTTTCCATTTCGGCATGTGACTATTTTGATCCTCAAAGACAAGTTGCTGTTGTTGAAGAACAGCAACCTCAACCGCTCCCAGAAGCCCCAGTACCTACTCCCACGGCGGCGCCTGTTCCAGTCATTGATCCTGTGCCAGCTCAAATCATTCATCCTCAGGTAACACAGCCATGTATTTAGGTATTTGATGTTTTCAGGCTTCTCTGTTCTGGAGGATCGGGTACTGTCCTCCTAGGTCTACTTGATAGCCTCGCACATGGTCTACGCTACCAGTATCCATACGTGGTCTGTATATTATAACCCCCTGACATGAACAACATATTATAACCCGCTTTGCATAAACGGCAATCTCCATATTGTAACCCTCGTGAGTGATCGGCTTATTGTTGCCGCAGTACTTGTAATCTATATTGTTGCTGCAATACTTGGTCTGCTTAGTGTTGCCCCTATACTTGATTTGCATATTATAAAATTACAGCCCCTTTGACGTGATTTACATATAATAACCAGCCCCCCTGATTTAATCTGCAAAGTTCAGGCCTCGTTCATGGCATATTTACTATCGTCTGTGGAAATACACTACAAAAGCAGATCACGTCGCATGCAGGTACTTCGACACGTAGATCACGTTTAAAGACTACATTGTGTAGTTTATGTGCAAGGAACGAGCTGTAGATTACGTGCGAGGACCAATTCGATGAGATAATAATTATGAGTAGTGGATAGTGCCTAGGCTTGGAAATCTGTTTCCCTTTGAAACGCTTCAATTTAAAAGTTTTAATATTGTCATTACCGAACACTTTTAAACGAAAATTATAATGTAATCTTCTTTTGTTTGTCTAGGAGTCGACCTATAACTTCATTCAGGATTCTCAGATTGATATAGAGTCCCCTCATATGGACCCGGCAGTAGTATCAGTTTCGTCTTTCGCTCCTCCTCCTTTACAGCAGCAAGTTAACAGCCAAAATATGTATAACAACACGGCGGACAACATAAACGTAGGACTTAATGAAATTTCTCTCAATCGCCTTAATAGCAAGAATGAAGACGAAATTGAGGAATGGGATCAGCCGAACAGCATTCCGAGTGCTACATTTAACAATAGTAATGCTCCTGTTCCTGTAGACGCAAACGGGCGAGGTAGGTTATTTATTTCAAATAATTCGACCGATACATTAAAATAATTTGTCTCTGTAAAATTCATTTATACCAACCTTGTGGTGCTAAAATATATTGATTAAGGACTAAAGCCTGAACCTTTTATTCTATTTGCAGGCGATGGCGCTAATGTCTTCGATAGAACAGTCCGGGGGGGATTCCAAAATAACTACCGGGGAAGAGGTGGAATGGGAAGACGTGGTGTAACAAATGGATATGGTCGAGGAGGCCCACGAGGTGGGAATCGTGGAAATTTCCAGAACGGTAGAGGAGGTTACCGTGGTGAGTACAGAGAGCCCCGGGAACGAAATGATCGACCTGAACGTTCCGACGCTGAAATAGGTATATATATTTAGTTTATGTGGTGTAACTTATAACACTAATAATTATTAATATCGTGAACAATAGTTGGTATGAATGATGTTTGGCTTATGCCGATGTTAGTCGTTGTGTCACACGGTATGAACGGGTTATTATGATTTCTACGGTATTTAGTTGTGTCGTTGGTTAATTACGAGTAGGTTGCTAATGTACCCTTGTTTGTTTTACAGATCAAAATGCTTACGAATCTAACGGTAGGAACCCGAGGAAGCGACGTGGCGGTCTGGGTTATAACTCATATTCCAATACTAACCCAAACGTTGCTTCTCACAATGTTGCCTACAATGCTGCACCACCCTCAACTTATGCAGCAGCTCCAGCCCCTACAGGCCCGAATACTGGACATCCTCGGCCGCCCCGACCTGCACAGGGTCAGCAAGGCCAAGGCCGAATAAATGTCCCTTACGCGAAGAATTAATGAATTTAACTGTTTTTTTTGCATACCAATCAATTTTTTTCATACCTAATTAAATTGTTGAATTGGTTTCTGTAATGAGCTGTGAAATTGGCAGTAAATAAATCTGGTCTGAAATTTGTTTAAATAATCTTATAGAAATGTCCGTTAATAATTGAACATAGGTAGGTACTTCAAATCCTATTATTATATTTGAGGAGTTGGCTAAAGGCGAGAAGGAGAAATGGATACCTATTCCAGATTACTTCCACAGTTGAAGTTATTGAGCTAAGATTTGGGTTTTCAGCGTGCCTAGGCATGTCAAGAAGGACGCGTCATCCCGGACACACAATTATGGGAGTTACTTATAATTATTGTAAACACCACTTTACTGTCGTTTTCACCTTTTCACTCTAAATTAGCGAAAACAGCCATGGCCATTATTTACTGTCTTTCACTTCTACGAATTCTCGTTCCCCTGTACTAGTTGGTTTCTTGTAACAGCACAGCTGTTCTGCGCACACGTGCTTACTTCCTATCATAATATAATCAGGACAATTCTCTTAGAGACAGTAGACTACTGTGTAGAGCTTTAAATAGTCCTCACTAGAATCCAACAACAACAACTAGTTTTGGTTATGTTTATACTGCAAAAGGAAACTTAAAGTAATTATCATGATTTCGACGGCTCAGTTTCTAAATGTTTGCATCGTTGTACAATTTATTATTCATTGATGCAAAAGTATACGCAGTTGCAGTTGCAACTAATAGCAAGATGTTCTAGACCAAGCCTGCTGGCTGGACAGAAAGAGAAGAGGTGTAATAAAGTAATGGTGCTTAAGTAGGTAGGTAGGTAGACAGGTGTATAAATTATTCTTGCATTTGAATTTATGTATACCTAATAGGATAAACGACAAGACTGTTTAATATATTCTAATGTGTTGTAGTAACTGTCACAATATTAACGTAGTTAATTAATTACTGTCACTGCCACTTAAATACAATTATGTAAAACTATACATGTAGGAAACCATAGACATGACTTGCACTGTCATTGAAAGATGTTGGCGGAGGGCTGGGCAAAGCGGGATAGTATTTACGATGAATGCGCAATGGCTTTTGGCGCCAATAATGGACTCGGTTCTTTTTACTGCTCATCTCACCCTCACCCATAGAATCCATCAAAGCTGCCCAAATTTTTTGCTAGTCAAGTCTAGTCTAGTCAAATAAAATTTCATGGCTAGTCTAGTCTAGTCATGTCTTTGCTAAAAATTAACTGCCTAGTCTAGTCAAGTCACATGGATTGGTATAGGACGTCGATGAGCTTGTCTAGTCTAGTCAAGTCAAATCTTCTGAAAGGACCGACTAGTCTAGTCAAGTCTAGTCACGACTTTTTGACTAGACTAGGGCAGCACTCATATAACATAAACATACTGTAAAAGGATTCCACCTGTGCACTTTCCCAATTAGCATTTCCCGTTTACTACACGACGAAGGGCTAAAACCTGCGCAGCCTTCTTTACATACAAAACACTTACCTGTCGCTAATTAAAGAAGTGCACATGTGGGATCTCTTTACAGTACAACATTACAACATTGCCATGTGTATTGTGCGTTGCGCTTTTTGCAGTTGTGCAGTGCTTTTATTAATTGTTTTGAAATCAGCATTCTTTGATCATTGAACTTAAGTAACTTGATTGAACGTCTTTGTTGAGATTGACCTTGAGAGTCGATTACTGCCGCTCACATCATGAGCTTAATTAGGTACCATTCGTGTCATAAATATTATTCGTAGTTTAATGCAGCTATGCAATTTAGGTTTAAATTTTGAATTTAAATTTTTACCTCCTGATCTATCAGTTTGTAATCACGGTAATTGTAATTACAACAATTATTGCTATAAAATTGCTACTGACATACCGACTTGTGGCTGGTGCTATCCCCACGTACCTAAATTGTGAATGTTGAGAGAGGGCAGAATCGGACGGCGAAAACATTATTGTATGTTGTAATAGTGTAAATTGTCTTATTGTCAGCTGTCTGCCTGTCAGCAGTATTTGATGGAAAAGCCTTGTTACGTAGACTGGTAACTGGTAAGTAGTGTGATTGATTGATTTCAGTGTTTCTCAAGGCTAATTGAATAAATCATAAAGATTATTTTGGTTCTGGTTCACAATATTCATTGTTAGTATGCATGGTATGGACTGTTACAGACAGAATTCAGAATTGGGTGTCCTTAATTTCGGAGTCAGCAGGAGTCACAAAGACGAAATAATGTGGAAGCGATCCAACAAGACCACATTCACTCCAAGTCCAAAACGAACGGATTTTACATCAACTTGGGATGTCCCTGTAAATCCTACCAAAGCCAAATGTGTTTCTGATCAAGAATTCTTGAAATTGTTGGATCCATCTCGAGTTGCCAAAGATTGTGTTCATGAAACCAAGAATGTCAAATGTCAGTGTGGGAATGCCATCTCAGCCACTCGGTGCATTAAATGTTTTCAAACATTTTGTAGTGCAGCTTGCGGGAAGGCAGCGTCTGCATCTTCCAAACCGTACTTAATCCTAGCTATTTAACCGGTCACATTTTTGTTTTTAAATTGGTCGTGGTTTGGTTGGGAAATTGTTCTTTGTAGTAGTATCATAGTGTCGATTTCAAAATTAACATGCTGAGTCATGAGTGTGAGTAGTACACGTAAAACAGAATGTTAATTCGTGCACCGTGTGTTCATTTTTACAGGGACGAAGAAAGCTTGTTGTTAGGTGATAGGTATCTGGAGCAGCCAGTGCCAACTGCTGAAATCCCTAAGAGCGTGGCCAGCCACGTCTGCGGTCAAGATGCTAAGAACAATGTTTCCCGTTTTGATGTTAAGGTTCCTGCCAGGCCGGACAATATGCTTAGTTCTACACGGGTCTGTGAAACGTAAGATTAGAAAAATATATAATAGAAATATATTACGTTTTATTCATTATTATTACTAAAAACTTAGGTATAGCTTTTGAAGCTGTTTTCGAACTTGCAGTGTATCAACAGATAAAAGTTCGGAGAAAGAAGACAATGAGAGGGAGAGCCAACAGAAATTGAAAGAATCAATGCTGGCTACTACAACTGTTACAAGAATCGTGAAGCCGGTAGCATTCCGTAGCACCAAGGAAGGTAATGGGACCGAGATGAACAAGATTTCAGATATCAATAAAAAGTTGGTAGCTGGTAGAGGAAGAGGTAGAGGAATAAAATCCCGAGTTCAATCAACATTGTCGGAATCCGCCTTATCGTATAATCCGGTAGAAAATCCTTTGTTTCTTAATCATGAATCGATTTTAATAACAGTCCGATTGGTAAATACCAACTAAAATAATTTTTGCCAGTGGTGCATTCTGGAAAATAATTAATTACAAGTCCTGTAAAAATTTCAGACTAAAGTTTTGTCGAACTCAGATAACTTACCGCAAAATACTACTCCCTCCCAGGGTGAGACTTCTGAAACAAGCTTAATTTCAGACATGACAAAGGCTAATATCAGCAACGAGATGCAGCCTGGTCAGTATGATGACGTAGAAAATACTATTACTAACCAACCGATAAATGACCTCGTCAGTTTATATAAGAATCTGGCACGTTTCCCGAAACAACCTAACCTAGAATCCTTAAAGGGGGAACAGTTCATAGTAACACACGTGTACGCTGTGAACCGAATTCACGTTATTAGCTCGAATGTTGCCAACAATCAAAAAGACGATTTATTAGACAATGTGAATGACGCCTGCATGGATGGTAAGTATTTAAGAACCTCTGGTCATTAAGGTGAATCTTATTTTTGTCATTCTGGTTTTATCAACACGTTTTATGAAACAGTGTTTTTACCTTTAAATCGAAGCACTTAGCATATCTGGTGGACTGGACGTTGGGGATTTAGTTTGTGCTCTATCGGATTCGAATCTCATGGAGAGAGCAGTCGTCGTCGGAAAATTACCTGATCTTGTATTCAACGTTAAATTTCTTGATTTTGGAGGGAGCAAAGCAGTTGCCATGAAGGACATGAAAGTGCTAGCGGATGACCTGTTGCAAGTGAGTAACCATGAATAAAGTTATGTTAAATCTTATTAATTTACTATTGTTTTTTGATCATGCTGAACTTATTATTCCATTAACAAGCCCGTTTTGTTTGTAATAAAAATCAGACCCCATTACTTGGATATGAAGTAAAAATAGAAGGTCTTGAGGAAGAACCCACGCTGATGCTAGGCAGTGATATCAGTGGAACTGTTCTCCCTTGGTTGTTGAACAAAAAGTTGAAAATGATACAGGTGCGTAGTAATTCTACCTGACTGCCTCTGTAAAATCAGTAAAGTAGAATGATTGTCAGGCTTTTTGTGAAAATTCATCAGAAGCGAAACAAAGGAGGAAGTCAATCTTCGTTGTTTTTATTACTGCGGTATGCTTTGATTTATAGGTAAAAGAAGTTGATGGTGCCTTGTATGAAGCTCAGTTCTCAAGCAATAAGTTCGAAAATCTTGCGTTGGAGATATTAAAGTTTCAAGTTTGGGAGTGGGAGCGCCTATTCAAGTCGGGATTAAAGAATGATTGTGAAATACTTCAGGGTATGCAGAAAATATAACAGTGCCTATTGTTAAAGTTATTGCCAATTATGTTTCTTCATAGCAATTCATTTTGGTTTCTAGGAAGGGAATGGAAACAACTTCATTACGTTGACTTACCACTTTCATATTTCCCTGACCATTCAATAATGATGGAATGTGCTCGTTTCGACCCAGAGAGTGGCATAGTTATGTTTAATAAAATTGAATCTACGTTTCTTAAAAGGGAGTTGAATGTTTTGCAATTACAAATTAATCGATACGTTGATCTCGTTCAAGAATTCAACCATTATCCAAAATTGAATGAAAATTTTCTATTTCTACCAGGTAGGCATATACTTTTTAAGTGTAATTTACCCAGCATCTGCAATGGAAATGCCTAACTGAAGTGATCATGTATGTGTTTAAATCCATTTGCAGATCCTGTTGTAAACTGTGAAAGATACTGGAGACGAGCTACTAGACCTGACCTTGAATTAATCTATTGTGTTGATACATGTGAATTTTTTCCGCTTAAGATGAACCATGAGACGAGATTTTTGTGTCCAGATTTTTTAAAGGTGCCTACTTTTGTCCTTCAGTGTGAAGTTGTTGATCACCTGAAGTCATCTGAGAAGTCTAATGCAGACGTGCAAGACGCTGCCACGAAAACTTTTATTCAGCATCAGAGATACGCAGTTAAAGTTGTTAGCTACAACGCTAAGACAGGCATGTTTAAAATCAAGAATGAGGGATGACGTCATTATTAGAACGAACCATATATAGGTATACTTAATAATTCAATCCTAATTTGCATGAAATAATGCAGTGTGCCCTGTACGTCTTATACGTTTAAAGGCAAATCTGTGCAATGTATTTATATTTTTGTATTGTACACACGAACACTTGCTGTACTGATGTCCAGAGTTTTCAGTTAGTACCTCGCTATAAGCGTGTTGATAACACTAAGTCCAACTCTTAAACTCAAAAGTGTCTTTTTTACCATTAATTTCTACTGTCATACACTTTATAAAAGCTAGAAGTATAAATAAAATGAACTTTTTTTATTCGTACAAGGTACATTTTGTAATTTCATGGAAACGTACTCAAGACTAAGGGTCACATTAATTTTTTGTTTCGAATGTTGTTCATTCAATATTATTAACTTTACGATCCATATATATTGTATATACTCCTTTGGGTCGTGAGCCCACATTTTATTTCCTGGTTTTAGGTAGTTAGTGAGCTTTGACTGTGGTCATGAGAAACAAAAGTTTAAGCATTTGGTGGACTTGGAAATCATTGCAGTTAAGCATTCGGCGCACTTAGAACATACAATTAGGCATTTGGTGGACTTTGAACACATGACAATTTTTAAGTATTTGGTAGACTTGGAAATCATTGCAACTAAGCATTTGGCGTACTTGGGACACATTGCATTGACACTCACGAACATAGTAAAGTACCTACTAGTACTGCTAGCTGGGTGTATGGGCTTTTTAGACTATGGAATCCGGTCTCACTTTTCCTAAGCACTAGCGGAACGGACCAAAGAATAAAAATAATGTACCGCATATTTCGTCTACGTGACTCCTATTTCGAGTGGACCCTGGGTATAAAAGTTCGGTTTCTGTGGTTCTAATAGTAGCCGGACATTGGGGAGAGGGGGTAGTGCTTCCTTCCATTAAAGCATAGGGTATATATCTTCCGCATCATCTATCATGTCCATGTGTCCTTCCTTCCATTTCGTGTTCCCCATCTCATAAAATATATCCAATGTTTCCACCTTTTCATCAGTGTCCCGGTCCCGATGCGGTTGTTTATATCCGGTGATGACAGGTTATAGAATAATAATTCGTCCTCGTGGTTCGGCGTCAGCTGCGCTTTATTGAAATAAGGGAAAAGTGTACGGAAGTCCCAATACACAGAATATATAATAGAGTTTGAAAGCAGGGAAATGAGTCTTTACCAAGACCTGGTCGCCACTCATTCAGCATGGTTTGCAGTAGCGTAGCATAGTATGATCATCTGTGTTGGATTGGTCTGTATTGATTTTGTAGTGTAGCTAGTTGCATACAAAAACGAGAGCTGTACTCTGTACTCAAGATTCGAAGAGCACTTTCGTACAACTGTACTGTATTTGTATGCGTTTGTGTGTGTGCCTGGTGTGCCATAGGCTTTACCAGTTGTACTGTACTATGTACACTACCCGGATTTCCCAGAGCATGTAGCAGGCAAAGGCATACCAGTTGGTTCGCATTTTGTTGGACGGAAGTAACACAAGATCAAGACATGGAGATTTGAACACTCGGAAAGAATTTATTTTAAGTCATGATAAATAAATTGTGACGTCTGTCGAATTAGGATTACTAACTTAGTAATCAGCATTGCAGTTACCGGTGCCAGTTTCATCTTTCATGTGGTTATTTTGATTGTGATTCTAAAAGACACGAAATAGGCTGTCAATACTGTTTCCAAAAATTCCAGTTTAATCCGAACAAGGGTGACCGACTTGGAAGAGAAGTGAGTCGCAATCAGGTCGTCTCAGATCTGATGAACTCTGACTAGGTCTGTTACTGTTGACTGTGGGGTCTATAGAGCCTATACGAAAGCATTTGTACAAAATACTCTGTTATACAAACTCACCACACCACGACCCATGACCCGACTTTTTAGTATTACAACTTGCAATCTCTATTTTTCCTGCTGAGTTGAGTCGCTGGAACTGGCTTAGAACTTAGTGTTGTTAATTGTTGACATTGTCGTTACATTGTTCAAGAGCGGTTTTTTGCAATCTACATTGTATATTGTCAACTGTTATAGTTGAAAAAAATTACATATTTTTATAAATCATAGACAGGCCAGGGCTGTCAAGTTTGGAACTTTGGAAGGGTGGTTGTTGGACTGACACTGATACACGTAGTTACAGTTGACCGTAAATGATTCATTGGATACCTTGTTTGCTTTGGCAGTAATAAGGGATGAATATGAATAACTAATTACTGAAGGTGAAGGAATTGTGCAATGAGTTCATATTAAAGTAAATATTTGATGATGGAGTGAATGCAGAGTCACTGAGCTCAGCTGTAAACAAGGCTGCGATCCCAAACCAAACGCAAAATACAAATGGGACTTATGTATTTGTCTGGGACCCGCGAGCCCGCGACTTCATAATTAATTAATGATGAATGACAAATTAAATGAGTGACTGACTCCAAGAATATCTATTAGAATAATAATGCATTCCATGATGATTCATGAAAGTGTGTGTGTGTCTTGTGTTTTGTGGATGGCTACGGTTTATTTGAGTTTGGATTTCAACTTTTAATCCTTTTCAACATTTTCAAGGCATTACACAACCAGCTAAAATTGTAAGTTTAACACGTTGATCTAACTTTTAAGTACGGATTAAATTAGCTCATGATTGAAAATTGTGACTTTACTGTATTATACTAATATAGGAGTTCAACTAACTAGTAAGGTGCACCGTTGTAATTTGTAATTCGCATCTTTAAGGAAATAATATAATCAAATATGAAGCGGTGGTAGTGATGTGATCCAGGGGGTCCTAACTGTTAACTCTCAGCATTTCAATAAAAGGGGCGACCATCAACCATACGAAGTAAATAATTTGAAATTGGAAAAGCTATTTAAATTACCCTTTGCCGATGTCGCAGTGAATTCCAGTGGCCATGGAGAAATCTAATTCAAATTCTGGTACTGGGATGCCCACTGAAACGGACACTCCTAGTACTAACCCGGATGAGAATAATTACGATATAGTGAAAGCGACACAGGTACATATTTAGAAAACCAAGAATATGCAATAGTAATGGGTCATTGAGATTATTTTTTAGTTTAAGCATTAGGGTCATCAGCTAATTCAAGATGTGTGCTAATTTTTTCAGTACGGAATCTTCCATCGTTGCAAAGAACTTATCGATCAGGGCTTTGATGTAAACCAGCGAGACAGTGAAAATATTACTTTATTACATTGGGGTGCAATCAACTGTAGGAAAGACATTGTTAAGTACTTCCTGGAAAATGGTGCAATCGTGGATGCCGTTGGAGGGGAACTTCAGTCAACACCGCTGCACTGGGCCACAAGGCAGGGTCACCTAAGTATGGTGGTCCTCCTTATGAAACATGGTGCGGACCCAACCCTTCGCGATGGTGAAGGATGTTCTGCAGTTCACTTGGCAGCGCAATTTGGTTACACTCCTATCGTTGCCTTCCTTCTGGCTAAGGGTGTAAGTGCTGACATACAAGACCGATCGGGCATGACTCCTTTAATGTGGGCTGCAGCTAGGGTTCACAGGTATTTCCTTGTCAATTTTTATTTTGTAAAAGCAGGGATATATAGTGACTAGTATGCAAAGTAATACATAAATGTGTTTCGATCACGTACTGTTTTTACGTTTTTTCTTCATTGTGTGTTCCTTTTTTTTTAGTCCGGATCCTGCTCGTCTGCTTTTGACTTTCGGTGCAAATACGTCATTACAAGATCGTACCCACAAAAACACTGCTTTACACTGGGCTATCATGTCAAAAAATTCTGTAACTATATCTATGCTAATAAACCGAAACGCTAGTCTGGATATTCCTAACGATTCAAATGAGACTCCATACATGTTACTCAAAAAAATGAAGGAAGCGGATTGGATCGGAAAGAAAACCATTGATTCGTTATTAGAAAAACATTCTGTTGATTCCAGGCCTAGTTGGTTCAAAGTCATACGTCAGGACAAAGTAAATACTTGGAACTTGAAAATATAACCAATATGCCTAGTATGTTAAATCTGAATCTCTGTTAAGCGATATTGTTTTTTTTAGAAGGTTCGATTTTGGGGAACTGCCGCCATTCCTTTTGTGGTAATGTACTTTTTGGGAGAAGTATTTTCAGCAGACATTAATATCTGGCTAAAGACGGGACTCTTTGCTGGTTGCATGTTCACATTCCAGAGATTAGGACGATTTGTTTGTGATGACCGGTTCATGCTAATTTTTCCGATTAGTGTCTACTTTGCTACAAAGGTAAAGTTTTAATTTTCACAGTAATTGTAATAGGAACATCCAAGAATAAATCATATATCACCTAAAATCAATTGGTAAATTTTTTATAGTTTTGGATGTATGTGACGTGGTTCCTATACATCACTCCCGTTGTTCCTATTGGGCAAACTGTACTTCTGGTCAGCTCGTCTGGTTTGCTGTGGTACAATTTTCTGCGGGTTTGGTTGGGTGATCCAGGAATAATCAATATGTCTGAGGATGAACGCTATCAGGTTTGAAAATATATCGATACTACACAAATAGCTTAAAAATAAGATATTGATTTGTGATGTGTGTTGTACTGACGTTCTGTGGTGAATATATCTCTTTGCAGACCATAATTGACCTTGCAGAGGAAGATGGATTTGATCCTAAATTCTTCTGTACAACTTGTCTAGTGCGGAAACCAATGAGATCCAAGCATTGCTCAATATGTGATAGATGCGTCGCGAAGTAAGAATCTAGCCCGGACTATAGTGTTTATGGAGTAGTTTTTAATCTGGTTAATACCTATTTACTTTTCGTAATTAAAGTACCTAATGTATGTAATTCTACATTTGTGTTTAGATTCGATCATCATTGTCCATGGCTATCTAATTGTGTGGGATGGAAAAATCACAAATATTTTATTGGATACCTGCTTTGCCTCGTTCTTCTCTGTTGTATGTACGTTTGGGGTGCATGGCAATTTTGGATGACTAAATGTGGCTTGGATGGAACACCGTGGAATCTAGTCAATGTGGTTCACTGTAATCCATGGGTTAATTTCATGACAGCTCAAGCCACTGTTCACGCTGTGTGGGTTTTCGTCCTCCTTTCTTGTCAGATTTATCAGGCAAGTAGAATTCAAAATTGTATTACTGATGTACATAAACAACCTGCTTGATTCATTAGTGAATTTATTTACTAATTAAAATTGCTGTGTTATGATCAAATTCTTCCATGTTTTTACAGATTTCATGGTTAGGAATGACAACAAACGAGAGATTAAATTGGACACGTTACTCCTACTTTAAGTTTTCCAGGGAGAAACATACTGCTGGTCATGGCCACAGTCATGGTCACACGCCATTCAATCGAGGTGCATGGCAAAATACTATTGATTTCCTGGAAATCGAATGCTTCGGCTTAGTAAAGCGAGACAGAACAGACTGGTCAAGGGCTTATGCTCCGACGGGCAGCCCTGATGACGCAGATTTTCATCAGTCAATACGCGACTCGCTGCCCTTAATTAGAGATAGGCGAGATAATTATCAGTATGTTTAGATTGTTAAAAGACAATTCAAACTGCAACGACTGGACTGGACTGCTTGCATTTGAACGCGTGAGCTCAGCCGGTGCCATATTAATATGGGAACCCTCCTAACATGTCTTACAAATTATTACGAAAAAAAATATACTGGATCCCTCCTGCATTTTGTAACTATTATTGTTGTTGTTAAGGAACGGTTGCATATTTCGCTTGGAGTCATTCGTGAAAGCTGAGCTAGAAGCTTATAATATTTGGAAATTACTTAATATTTTGTTGACTGTAGATACATAGCTTGCTAAATAGAATTTATATTATAACTCTCTTGTGAATAGATTGATTAAATTAATGCTTCAGTATGCATAATATAGTTATGTAGCGAAGCACTTTGTACAATTTAACGTAAAGTAATGAAGATTCTAAATGGAACAGCTAGAGTGGAGCTGGATCAACCCAAAGTACTTTGTCTAAAAATTTTGCAAAGTATTTACGTACAAACGACTTGGATTTGTTTAAAGGAATAGATATACAAAGTATGAAACATTGTTTGTACTCACTCGTTATCTGTATCCACAATGCCTGTATTGGTAATCATAGTCTTATCATGCGTTTTCGTTTAAGAGCGGATTTTAATCGAATACTTTAGCGTACGCAGATATACATTGCAGTACTTACTGTCATTTTTACAAAAAGCTAGCAAAACTTAAGTAAGAATGAATACAATACTCTTCATTCTTTGCCATGATCTGTACGAGAAAATTTATCGTCTTACACTGTTCTCCAGTTAAAAGCCTAATATGTTGTGTATTAGTGGGTGCTCGGTGCTGACTGGGTACTGACATACTTACAAGTGAAAGTGAGCAATTTCGACACTTTCACTCTTGAAACTTTCACTGCTAACATAGATTGTGGTTTCATCTGAATAGTTTTCGTATTCACTTTACTTTGTGTGTTTTTATGAAGTATCTTATAGCCTTTTTGCCCTACAAGTGTACCCAACCCGGTTTAGGCAACGATAAAATAAATTATGTAAGCATTTCGTTTTACGTCATCTATGTAATAACCGTACATACACCTAATACATTTCGATTATTTTCGTTATCTAATTATAGTGTACAGTAAGTTCGTATATTATGACGTTTAGTATATATATCCTTCGTTAGCCGCAGTGAGGTTATTGTAAACTGTAGGAAATGAATACTAACCTTGTGCACATTACGTATTGTATAATTATTATAGTATGCATTTAATACGATGTTTGATTTGCTTACGGGTTTTTAAGTCTTTAATTATCATTCTGTATTATGCACTTACTATATTTGTGTTGTTGCTTGAGAATTTTCTAGGAAATGGCTCATAGTTGGTTTTGATACACATCAGTATTCTATGTCACTAGCAATTAACAGATTAACTTGGCATTTTGTTATTGTAGCGCAAGCGGTGAACAAATATCAAAGCTGGTAAAAACAATGTAGTAGTATATTTTTCTCGAGTTTAATTGTATATTCCTCATCCTATCCCATGTAATGCTAATGTATTGATGGACAAGTAGGGCGACTTAAGTATATTAAATGTACGCTTTCATAACAGTAAAGAATGAAATCAAAATAATAGAATGCGAAAATCAGGAATATGATGATGTTCGAAAAAAAGTAACACTAAGTTGGAAATTGAAAGCGATTGGAATGATCAAGTAATTTTAAAAAAACGTATAATGCGTTATAATATGTATATAAAACAAATGAAAAATACATAATAAAATACTCTCAAAAGACTTGATAATGCAACTTTAACTGACTTTCATTTTGATTTGGTTAATTTGGTACAGTATGTACACTTAATTCCCATCTGGATGTCAAAAATCGCCGGAAATGAAATGATGAAATGTGGATGCTCACCAACTTAAGTATTAGATTTCTTGTCCAAAATGTAACCATGTATTTTATTCTTTACTTTCAGTTTGCTCATTTTTTCAGTAGCATAATTCAATCTTGTCCTTTTTTTTATCAGAAGTCATTTGAAAATATTCAGTTGTACGTTCTGGATGTGTGGAGAAGGCAATCAACATTCAACTAAAGCAAGCGTATAATATGTAATAATAGGTAATATATATAATATTGCTTTAACAGGCAACAATGGAGTTTTGATAGCTATCGAAATACGAAAACTTAAAATGTATATAATAATTAGTATTCATTTTGTTCATACATACAGCCATACTGATCCCAAAAAATGACACGACACATGGAGCCTATGTCACAACTTGTAATTATTAATTGTAGCCTATCAATCTACCTTCATGATTATGACTATACACCTGAATATCTTCTTACATAAAAAATGTTTTCCTTGATGATAAATATACATCATTATCATCCAGTGGCATCACTAAATAACCAATCATATTATCTTCCCAACAGCATGATTATACGTGGTTATTATACTCACAATAATTATTATAATTACTATAAAGCTGAATCTAAATAAAATATTCAGCAGTCATCATCATCGTAGAATGGATGCAGTTATACTGTTTTACCTCTGGGAACGTGTGCTAAATGGATACAGATGAAATACTTGATTGACCTTCACGTTTCACGTCAAAACGGTTAATAACAAAAGATATATCTGCTGGTAAGTATTTATCATGATGTAATTACTACTGTACATTTAATATAGAACTACATGTGTGTGTATATGTATATATGTTATGTATGTACTTGACAGGACTGGGAGGTATGTATGTATAATTATTGTTACAGAGCTATAATTACAATAATATCTTCATAAAATAATATTTTATGAATATTTTTAAATTATTAAATAGTCATATATACATTTATATATATATAAAGTGTGGTATCAACAACGACCACAGTATGGATCTTTGCTTTTTATTCTTTTAACTTTTCAATACTTGATACTGGATTTGTGTAAACTATTGGTATTGGTATAGCATAGCGTAACGTAAAGTAAAAAATATGAATACATGCATCATCATAATATTTTTTTCTACATACTAAAATATTTAAATAGTATATAAGTTTTAATGAATAATAACAATCATAATCGATATAGTAATAATATTATTTGTAGTACCGATCAAAATAATAGCCATTTTGTAATATTTTTATCAGTATCATATTACTATCATTTGTAATTAATACCTGTTTCAATTTCAACCCCATAAAAAAACAACAATAATGGAAAACATTTAAAAAGTTTTTTTAATAAAATGCTGCAATATTGATGTAAACTCCACCCCTTTAATTACAACTGCCTCTATTCACTCAAATTTTGTTTCAATTTTAACTCTACAGCTTCTATGCACCCACAACCTACGCGATTCCATGATATTCCGTCAAATTGTAATATTTCCTGCTCTGTATGGATAGCGGCGTCATAACTAAGATCACTACCATTACTTTCGTCTCAGATGTCTTTAGTTTTTTTGTGTTAAACAGCATACTATTCCTGAATTCTGTCAGATTACGCTATGCAGAGCTCTGACTAACGACAAGCATAAACCCCTTATCTGAAACTCACACGTACTTCTTCTTTCCATGAATTGTGATCTTGTACACTTGCACTCTTGTATAGTTATGTAATTTAATATGGTTAGATTACTGCTACAACTTTACATTTTACAGATTTTGTGATAATAACACAATTTTCGTTCTTACGGTTAAATGTAGTTTATCTTTCTATATAACTCATGTATTACTCAAAAATCTGTCACATATTCTGACCGTGCGGAGGATTACAATAATGGTCACAGGTATGCGTAAATATATAACTATTACTTAAGATGTACATACGACACAATTAGCAATTATACAACAAAATATACCATTTGTTCACTTTATCAAAGTGGCTGAACAGGATGCCTTGTATTATTAAAAATCAATCATAAAATATAATTAGACGAAAATTATTGAATGCAAAATCTCATGCAGTCAAATCAAAGAATATTAAATGTATGTATTTAGGTACGTAAATTACAATGGTAAAGTTTTCTGTGTTACATATTCTGTCAACTACAATGTAATACATTACAAAATGTAAAACACATTTATGTACTTATGTACTTTTAATATTTTCATCCCAAAAAGGTCTAAATTTACAATAATATATATGTAGTGGTACTGATGCACTCCTACTTCAGTAATATTTTCTTCTTCCTCTGACGAGACAAAAGTACTGTGATGCAACTGTGAGAATACCCCTTCAACGATCAAAACTAAAAACTATCGAATTAAAAAAATCTAGTGTAACTATGTATGTACATGTGAATGTGAGAAAAATTAAAATTAAACTAAGGACTACACATAATGTACAAATTAATTTAAAATAAATTAAGGCGTGTACGTTGCAATAGCACAGAATGCAGTGCAAACTGCGTCTATATCTAAAATAATCAAAATTGAAAATTATACATAGGTGTATATAATATTATATGGTAGGTATGTATCTGTAATGTAAGCACAGTCACAGTGTCTGTATAGTGTCTTGGTGTTGGTACAGAACGAGGAGAGAATGTAGTGTACTATTGTACCTACGTATCCGTAATTGAAATTAGCTATGAATTTTAAACCTTTAAGGACCTTCTGCATACATAGGTAGAGGTACATAGATCAGAGTTATTTCTTTTTCCTTTTGCAGTCATAATTATTAACTGTGTGTGTCTTAGGTACTGTGTACGGCAAATGGTACTGTTAACATCACTACTTACATCTGTAATTCGGAATACTTACATAATAATATTATCTCATCCTTCCAAAGTGTTGGTCGTGTGTACATAGGATAACGGGAACACAGAAATCATTGTTGGGATTATGATTATTATTTTTATAACACATGTCATATACATTAAACCGTCAATCACTGTAGCTTGTTAATGTACTTAAGTACTTGCAACTATGCAGTCGCACGAAAATCTTTAAATTCTGCTTCATCTCCTTTCTTCTTTAACTTTGCGGTGATCTGTGCCCTCCCCGGCGCAAGTGTACGTACGTGCAAGCTCTGTGATTGCTTATATGATACATACATAAGTACACGGACTTGGATTTTTCTAACGATACCTGTACACTACCATCCAGATGTTTTTATAGTTTGCAGGTTTTTATATATTAAATCGATGTATTACGACTGGAAAAATTCAAATAATTGGAACTAGTTGAAGTCTTATTATGGTGAGGAACAGAACGGTCCGTCATTTGTTTCGGCACTATACGATCAACGCGTGATAGTAGGCTAGGACAAGTGTAACACTAACTACGTTTAGGTTTATAATATTGATATATCTATATATGTCTATACAAATTATATAAATATATTTCTACTCTACGTTCTGCGTAACCTTATTAAATTCAAATTTTAAACATGTTAATAACTGGAGTTTCTTGAGAGAGAGAGATAGGAAAAGAGAGTGACTGTTGCTTCCACATGCCCTGACTTACTTGAAGTAGTTTAAGTAATATATCTTATATGATTGCCGATACTAATACAAAAATTGTTCTAGCTTCCGATGAAGATAATTTAAAAAGAGATTTTTGGATATGAGAAGCAACAATGTGGAACTTGTGGACAAAGTTGTTTACACTTTCTTAAGTATTCAATTATAGAATATAACATCTTGATAGAATATATTTTATCTTACTTAAAACCTATTAACACATTCAGTTTCATTTTGCAATCCTTGTAAACATTTTAATTTGGATCCTACGTTAACGATTCCAAATCTAATGTTGGCAAATCCTTGAACTCACGTACCTATTTTACTAGTGACCACAAATTACACAGAAATGTGATGCATGCACTTATGTATATACTTTATTATTACATCATATCAGTTATTGTTTGCTTCATGGGTGACCCACTACATTCGTATTCAGTGTCCTTGTGGTCATGACATTCACCATGTGAAAACACACAACAATTGTGTGCTTACTATGTACCCGGCAATCATCATAATTATAGTGTAGTAGATATATAGGTTATTAGATATATCGGTACATCTAATAGTGAGAGTTAAAACTAATGATAAAATTAATAAGGGTTATTAATTCGAGTCAAAGGAATTTTCATCCCCACTATGATTCTACTTGGATAGTGCTGAGTTTCGGACCCTTGCTGCTTGGACCAACCGTTTCAACTGGCTGATTAGATCTAAAATTTTGACTGCTGGACCGACTTTCATTCCTGTCAGAAGGATTATCTGATCTTTGGTAAGGGACATTAATTTTGGACCATCCACTTTCTATTTAAATTAAAAACCATACAACAAATATTTTAGTCAAATTTTAAGATTATTTTTTTAGAGTAAATTAATACTTTTTGCATATTAAATCTCAAAATATTTAATAAATTACATACTCGAATGCTAAAGCTGTCGCAATAAGTGCCACACTCATTAATCTGCAAGAAATCTTGCACATGGTTAACTTTCCACTGCTGTGGATCCACCTCATCCATTTCGGATATACTTGGACAACCGATCAATCTGGGAATAACAGGCTGCCCCGGGACCACTTCTTTTTTCTCTTCAGTCTTTTTAAGCGCATTAACGGCCCCACCAACTTCTCTGATTTTAGCATCAGACACTCGCCGAGTACTTTCTTCTTTCACAGAAGAGCCAGCGGCACTAGGTGAAGCCACACGACGCCGAGAAGCATCACTAACACCTTTATCATTCACACCTACGGACGGTGCTATTGAGTTTGCTCCGGGGTATTGGAGTGAGCTACCAGCTTTAGCTGTTGGGAGGCGGGTTGTGACCTTTGATCCGGTCCTAAATAATATAAGCGCAAAACAAATTAATATCTTATCCGCTTGAGTACAATTTAAGCATAGCATCTCAAACACCGGTCTCCCCACTCAGATGGGCACCGCTTGGGAGATAACTCGTGCTATTCATTTACAGTACGTATTACAGCTGTAACTTCAATACACAGTAACATGAACTCACTTAGTAGCGATGGATTTGCTGACACGAATTGTACTCTTCTTACGACCCTTTTTGCCTTTTTTAGCTTGTGGAGCGGTTATCACAACGGGTGCACGGGGAGGTTCTAGCTTGTGGCCAACAAGTTCTGACCACCCTACTGGGTAAATGTCAGGGGAATTTGCATCTAACCACTGGTCATACTCCTCTTCCCAACCATCAAAATGAATTTTAAGAAGGCGACCCACAACTTGAGAAATTGTGGCAACACAAATAAGTCGAGGATCCATCAAGTCAGCAGCTTCTAGACGCATCTTTACTTTCAGGTCATGTTCCAGTGGCTCCTAGTAGCAAATACAACAATAAACAGTTAAAATTTACAGCCCACATTAAAGTAACTTGCAATTAATATGAAAAGTTGTAAAAAGCTTGACACCGATATGAAAGCTATAACCCTCACATACTTTTTTGAGCAGACGGAGGGGAGCAGCCTGGGATTTTGTAGCGTGCAAATAATTTTGCCAATCAAAGGATTCTTTTGCATAACCATGGGGCGGCGTCAAGATTAGTCCATTGCTAGCGGAGAAGCCACAAGGAAAAATATATGGCGATGTAACATGATAGCAAAACCAATCAGATCCACTGGCATCTTCTTCGTAACAATCAACACGAATCATTATGTACCCCATCTTCAAAACTTTCTTGATGGTAGCAGCGCAGATAGCCGATAAATTTAAAGGGTCAATGGCTTCCACCTTCATTCCTTCTTTCAGATCTACATTGTCATAGCTGGGAAACTTGAAAGCAGAGCGTTGTAAAGGATCTGGACGGTATGATTTTGGTGCTACTATTTCATGACCTACGGTACTTGCCCAACCAACAGGATGAATAAGTGGCGAGTCTTCATGACACCAAAATCCTATAAAATTGTACACCATGAATTATTACAACATTCCCCAGGAGAATTTTTCCAACAAATCTTGACTGGAAATAAATTGCAGCAAATATTATACTAGTTGTAGTTATGCTTTAAATTACCTCCGTCCTCATCGGTATCAAAATATCTGACGTGTAGTCGTTTACCAACTATTTTTTGTACGCTTGCAAGTCGGAGTTGACAAATACGATTTTTGTCAACGACTTCTAAATTGGAACCCAACCTATCACCATACCAAATAAAATGAATTTTCAGTACAAAAAGGCATGCCATAAGTTATATAACGTAATTTAAATAGGTATTGTATTTTTGTCCTAATCACTATAGTTACGACGGTGTATTCATTTCCAAACAACAAAAAGTGATTCGCTTACTCATATCTGGATTTAAGACCACTAGCTACTTTAGTCTGAAAGTTCTGAGGTAGAGTTCTTGCACCCGTTAAACGCTTTACAAGAAAATCCCTCCAGTCAGCAAATTTTCCTGAAATGGCTGTAAAAATAAACCGTTGTTAGTAAAACAGCATTGCTGCTATTTCGGTTTTAACATTTGTTTCTCAAAATTGGCATAGTCACAGAGCCACAATTCGTAAAATAATTACAACAAAAATTTTGTTGCATAAACACGAAATAACTATCGAATAAATTTCAATACACTTACATCTAGGAGGAATCAATGGTTTTCCTTTTGTTGCGCACCAGCCAACATGATGGACGTCTTCGGAGCATAAGTTTACCCAGAAGTCTCTTGAGCTATCGTTTCCAAAACCCTCAAATCGAAGAAGCACTTTATAGCCTAGAAAAAAATAGTTTGGCATTCATTCTAGCTCGTACTGAACTTAAATAAAATAAAAAGTGTCAAAGGCGATCAACTAACTTTGTACAGTAGTACTTTGCCTTTGTAATTTCTTACCCTGAATCTGAATAACACTTGCCACCCAAAAGGCAGTCTGGTAGCTCATTTGATCTACATCAGTATTTTCGACTTCAACTTTCATGCCAACAGTCACATTTTCCCACAAATATGAAACAGGAGCCTGCGCCAAATGTTAAAAAACCACTAATTAGGTGTGTGCTAAATTGATTGTTTAGTCGTACTCAGTCATCTACAGAAATAACATAGGCAAAATATATTTTCTAAATTGTGAGCTTGAAAACTTACGTGCTTGAAGCTAGAGACATTCGCTGCAACAAACCCTGACTCGTTCAACATTCTAGTCCAGTCATAGGTTTGGTCCATATCAATTTTATTTCTCTTGACCGGTATGTCCTGATCACTGTAAGAATTTGATGCTGAGGAGGTGGAACGATTCCCTTCATGTATAGAGGAACCTCTGGATGAATCTTCATGTTCGAAATCCCTTTCCATTGGTTCATCTTTAGAATTTGTTGAAGCGGGGATTCCAGTCTGTGATTTAAAAAAATATTCATTATTGAAAGTATATGAGACTCAATCACCGGCCAGAACCCGGGTAAAAAATCACGTAGAAGGGTCACCAAGTCACCATTATCATCATCAGGGGAACAACAAATACAAGTGTAAAATTTAAGAAAGCAGCATTAACGCCATTACAACTTCAGACTGACACCGTCCTGTATGAAAAATTTACCGCGGTGAATCCTCGATCCCAGAACCGCTGGTACTTTACTCCACTTGCAGCAGCTCTTTTACCCATACTACTAGCTTCTAGATTTGATTTTATACCAGTAAATAGTAATAGTAAACAATTTCTGTACTTAAGCCTGACAAAAGGGACAATTTAAGGTCTTGTACAAATGTACACACGATGCTAGTTTAACTTAATAGTGCAAAAATTAGTTTTCACAAAAAATTTCTGCGTAAAAAACTAGAGTTTCCGCTTGTAAGTAAATGTTTAAATAGTCAACCCAACAAATCCGCAAATGCCTCGAATGAAAATAATTGAAAATATGTTCCCAAAAAATCAAGAACTCTAAGTGGACTGAAACAAACTTAGCAAAGTCTAACAAATAACTGACTGGAACTGGACTGAAATGAAATGAATTTAATGAATAAAATTGTGAAAAGTAGTAGCGGAAGCTAAGTCTAACGATGAAAGATTGGTACAGTGACAGTCGCAGTCGTGTCAGTCTCGTGTCGTATAGTTACTCTACTTACTATCAGTATCAATGAACATTTGGGGGATGGATTATGCAACTGCAGACAAACTGGTACTGAAAATTACGTTTAGATTGGAGCATCTTCATAACAAATAAAGTTCTAACTATGCGTCGCGTCATCCATAGCAACGCAATGCTTTAAAGCAACATCTTTTGATGAGCATTATACTTCATACAACGAATTACAATGCCATGGTAATTCAATGTTACAATATGAAATCCTTGTGGTTTGTAATCTATTATTAAACTACTGTTTCCGAGCCGACACAAGGGGAGGAAGAAAGCAACTTTAATTTTATATACAGCAATAATGCAATGTTTGCCTTTGCAGCACGTAGCACGCTACACATATACATAGTAGGAATTGTCATTTTCAGCAATCCGTTGCGCGTTGCTAAGAACTAAGAATGACCGGTGCTGTCAGGTAAGTATGATTCGTAGATCCTGTGGAAGATTATTTTAAAAAGGGAAAAACACTAGACTTATTGGGTGTACCAGAGCATTTCTACACAAAACTGACACTGCCTTTCAATGACTATAGTCCAACGGACTGTTTCACTTTGGCTTGATCTAGATTACATGTGTATCCAGTATATTGTAAGCTTATTTCCAACTTATTATATTTGATTTATTTTCTAATTCTGCAGGATCAGATGACCCTCACCACAGTCGCCACCATTCTCCTTACGAAGCATATTCTGGTACATATCAAGATGAAGACCACTCGATGGAGTAAATCTGATAATTGAAGACAAACTGTAAGTATTATTAGGTAAAGGCATTCGTTAATACACTCATGAAAATGTGCCTAAAATCTATAC
>JAQFZC010001340.1:0-31395 GCA_034695205.1 Dicyrtoma fusca
GAAAAAGTGTTATTTACTAGTTTTGACTGTTTTGAAAAAGTGTTATTTACTAGTTTTGACTGTTTTGAAAAAGTGTTCTTTGCTAGTTTGACTGTTTTGAAAAAATTTTATTTACTAGTTTTGAACGTTTTGAAAAAGTGTTATTTACTAGTTTTGACCGTTTTGAAGGAGTAAATTTATGGAACTAAACACTTTTGTAAAGCATTCTTTCCATGGCTCCCCAGTTCCGAATAGGTTAAATACTAAACTAACTATAAGAATCTTAATAAACATATTTTCTCGTAATGGATAAACACGCTCGAATATTAAAGTAACGATGGACAAGTTCTGCTATGCCCATAGCAACAGACCCCAAAATCCCCGCCAAAAGAATGAGTGCTGCCCCCTGTAGGTGATTTATAGACAAAGCCTTCGGGCCCCTTCTATCAAAACCAGTCATTCTAATCGCACTGGAATTTCCGCTTTTCATCTTTTCCCTAATCTTCTCACGTTTCACCCTTTGCTGTCTAACAAATTTCATGTCTTCATCCACCCAATGCTCTATGAGATGTCCCTTCAATGCCGAGCCGATAAAACCGTTAATCTTCTCCTCAAAAATGGCGCCTTTTTGCATCGTGAATGCGAGCGGGGATTCAAAGGAGGAGGATCTAGATTCCAATAGGGGGCTCCGTCCATGTCTGTCAGTAAAATGAAGGTTCGTTACGTAAACGAAGGAGGCGTGCCAGCTGATGCAAGCATAGTTTTGGATGGCAATCGCTCTTGCAAAGCATTCGGTTGTTCCAGGCACGAGCTCCATTGATCTATTAATAAGGGCGTAAGTTGGATTCTTCGAGGTTCTAAAGTAGTAGGAAGCCGCCCCCCCGAAGAACTGAAGGCCCTTCCGGTAATTCTTGGACAGGGACAGCTCCTCGAATGAATCTGGGATCCTTTCTTTGGCGGGAAAAGTGAGGTACGCAAAATATTTTGATTTGTACACAGCGCCCGCATTCAATGAAAAAAGTAGCCAGCAAAAGCAAATTAATCGAGTGGAGCTCATCCCAGGCAACCTCCCACTTTGGTCCAAAGATGAAGCTAATAGGAAGGAACCCGATTTTTTTATGCCCCAAAGTGATCTTCTAGAGCTCCGTTTTTTTGGTGGATCATCTCGATCTCGATCTATGGGAAGGGCTGCCAGTAGCGTAGCTAAGCTTGCCATGCTCATTAAGATGGCGAGCCAAACGTGGGTTTCAAAGGGCCAGAGAATCGTTTTCCAGGTGTAGACACGTGACGGCTGGCCTGCGGCAAAAGTGAGCGACACGAACTCGACGGTGGTTGAAAATTGAACTACTTTGAAGCGCTGGCTCGTGACGGCGGTGACGAGGCCAATGTCTGCCTCGTCACTCAAAATGTCACCAATGACGCCCGTCCAGGTTCCGTTCCGATACGCCAATCCTGTCCCGCCGCCTCTAGATGGCACTACCGTCAAGGATGCGTTCAATTTCGACCCAATCGCTTCCAAGAGATACTTGTACATTCCACGTGTAAAGACGAGCTTACTATTTTCCATGCCTTCGAAATTACTCGATTTTGCCTTGGCAAAGTCTATACGCCCCTTAATCTGAGGGGTGGAGATTCGCAGGGGTCTTTGGTTGAAATTTTTTAGAAAATCGGGAAATAACATTTTTTTGCTTGCCGGTGCTAATGCCAAGCTAAAATCGTCAGTTAGCTTAAATTCATTCTGGGAAACACAGTACTTGCAATTGGTCGTTATTTCAATTTCGAATTGTGGCGTTTTGCCGCCCTTGGCGGGTGCCGGCGCCCGCGAAATTATGACTTTATTATTAAATTCCAGCAACATTGACAGAATTTGGGGATGCACTGCATTCTGGTTATTTTCTCTCGAATTCGAATTTATAAAAAAATAATCATCTGAACTTCGCGCCACAGTTTTCGCGAACGTTTTCCATCTTAAAAGAGCCTCTTCGTTTTGAGTTTGTGGCAGTTCTATGATTTGAAAGGAACAAAATCCATTTCCATTCCTGTCGTTTCGATTGGCTAAATTAAGATTTTTTAACTTTCTGCTCCAGGTCTTTTCTATCTTAGAATTATTGCTACTGTCTATGTAAGTTACGTAAGGGTTCGCCGAAAGTTCACTGAAGGTCTGTAGCAACTGTTCGTCCAGATTGGGTCCATTTTTCACTGTAGAATTGTAAGATGGAGGAAAGAAGGAAAGATAGAGCGAGCATCCAGAGCCTTGAAATTGTAGAAAACTTTTAATGAAAACGCTAACGCTTTCGCTTTGGACGTGAGGCACACTTAATGAGTTCGAAATATCATTGCTAAATATAAATAAGAGAAGAAATGAAGCTTTTAATGCATTTGTGCACATTGCACTGACCATGAGTGTATAAACAGCTGTTACTTTACGATACGAAGGAAACGGTGGAAAAGACGCTATTGTAAGCTCTAAAATGCTCGTCTGGCCGACCTTTATTGTAGATTTATTGAATATTCTCTGCAAATGTGATTAAAAACTGTAATAGACTGGCTTATACAAATTTTTCTGAGCCCGATTACGGAAATCGAAACTATAGAGTTTGCAGTGTTTGTAATTTATAATATACATACAAACACTAGCGACGGCGTAGGGGAAATTGGGTCCTAATCATAAATTACAGATCGATTGCCCCAATGCAAGGTCAGAGATAGGGAAGGCTGGCTTCATTTCGAATTCAATTACGCAGATTAAAATTTCTATGATTATGTACATTATAAGAGGATGCGTGCCCAAACTTGATAGCAAAACTGATTGATAGCGTAATTAGGTAGTAATTTATTTAGCAAAATATAAGCAAAGTAGATAAACACTGCCCTGTCACTCTAAAGCGTCTATCTGCAAGTTTAAACACCCGTAATGGGTAAGCTTATCGATTGTTTACTTTCTTCGAACAAATATTTAGATTTGATGGGCAACTTGCTGTACAGATAAAAATAATAATTAGAGTGTTTTAAAAGATGCAAAACAGGGTTTTTATGCATTATATGTAATAGAATATAGATACATATACGGTATCTAGCAACACACTTTTAAAAATTGCAAAATTAAATTGTACCATTTCAACGCCGCTTAAAATTAATCACAGTACATTTTGGAGGTTTATTCGGGAGCCTTAAATTGTCTAACACAAATATATTTGAAATTAAATAATAACAGACTTTCAAAGTACAGCGCAGTTTGTAATAAATTGTTTTTTGTAGTTTCTGTTTCTTTAGTTTTTATTTTAGAGCTTTCTTTTCTGTTTAGCTCCATTTTGTGATTGGTAATTTCCTTGTGTACGAAGAAGGTAAAGTGTTTTAGCAAATTAAAGAAAGTGGCTTTTAGTATGCACACAATTGTAACAAAAATAATATTCGTTTATTCTATGGTTTCCTTCATAAACTAGTCGGAAATTTTTTAAAAAAAGCTGCAAGATTCTGGGTGCAAACTACTTATATGCGTTTGCCTCCAGAACCTTACTGAGTATTTTGCCTGCATGGCTATGAAAATTTTAAAAGTTAGACGGCGTCTAAGCCCTTGAGTAAGGTGTGTGTAAAACGCCTAGTAAAAACGATTTAACTGCTCCAGCAGTGATCAAAACGACTTACTTACGATTAGTAGATGGCTTCCTTACTGTTTTACTTAGATATTTTATTTTTATTTTTACAAATATTTAGCTAATTATTGGCAGTAGCTACAGGAAAGAAACCCATTTTTAATTGTAAACACTATACGCCACACGGAGTTTATTTTTGCTTTTACTAAAATGTAATTAACAAGATACAACTCTCACAACAGCCGTTGGTAGAAACTGTTTTTGGGAGTTGTACCTACATTTTTCATGCTTTAGCGTATAATCTGGTTTATCTTAAAGGCACTTTTTATTACCCGGCACATTTTCCAAATAAAAGCGATTTTTGCAAAAATTATTTTTACTAAAAAGAGGAGAGTTGCCCCAGGTTAATAATAAGAGATTAAACTACCACAGCAACAGCACACAATGGCTTTAAAAGTTTAGAGATTTTATTTACAATAATGTATTTTTAAAAAAATATGATATTTTTGTTTTAAAAATAATTTTGTTTTTGATAATTATTTTTACAATGCTCTTTTTAATAAAGATTTTTAAGTTTGTTTAAAAAAATAGTGTGGTTAGTTAACTTTTTTACAATATTTTTACATTCATTATACTGCTTACTGCAGTAACTGCATGCCTTGTAGAGAGAGTGCTTTGCATACTAGACTCTTACTCTACGTAAGTCATTTTAGAATTACAAGTCCAACAGGAAAACAGAATTGTAGTTTAGTAGCTCGAGACAGAGACATAATAGAAGTAGTAATAAAAATAAATCTCCCACAATTCTAGAAATTAGCAACAACTGTCCTACCGCTAGAATTTAATACTATTATATAATACTAATAATAGTCACGAAAATTGTTAAAGGTTAAACTAAACATGCTTACTTTAATCCTTATCATAATTTCTACGGTAAGTGTTCCAAGGCTTCTTTGCATTATAAATGCATTGAAAAAATTATTTAATTATTCCCAGATTATTTTATTACTTAAAAGTTGAATCTGTAACTAATTTAAGCTCATTATAACATTGTAGGTAATTGGAGCACTGGATCTGATCATCTCAGCCTTACTCATGATTGCCGTTGAACCGCATGGTAGTGTATTTAGCGGACATACTCACTGGGACATTATAATAGCTGCCACGTCCTTTGGCATCATTTGTGGTTTTTTTCAATTTTTGGAAGGGGCCGTGTTTATCTATAGACAGCTTGTAAGTTCATGAATTCAAAATTACGTTCAAGCTCCTTGTAATGGGTTATTTACTATTTTCCGTCAAAATAATGCTTTCTTTAATTAATTCATTTTTAAAAATTTCTTTTCAAATTTCAATTTCAGACGGGCAAAGGCGACAGTGCCAATGGGCCGGAAGTCTTAGTTGGCTCCCACATATTTTTCCTAGTTCTTTCCCTCGTCGTTATTGCACTGGAGCTTTACAATGGCTCTCATAACACTTTCATGGGCATAACTTGCATCGACGCCATATTTTGCATTGTAGTTATCGTTGTGTCCAAAGTGGTTAAATAAACATTTTTGGGCTCCCAACACCATTTAATTGTGATACATACGTAACTTTTAAAGCCATGTAATTATTTAACACGAAATAAATTCCACTAAATTTTTGTGAAACTAAAGTCTTAATAGAACTTGTTTTTTTTGCATTTTAACATTTTTATGCTAAAAAACTAAGGAGAATAATTAGGCTAATCAGCACCCGCTTAATCTTATACCAAAAGAAGCATGTTACAAACGTTGCCATGGAAATCGCAATCCCACACAGAAACCCATTGAAAGTTGCGCGAAGCAAGCTGTCGTTTAACCCAAGAACGAAAGCTTCCTTGTTGCCATAATTTGGCGCGCACTTTAAAAGCCGTAGGCGCTTAAGGAGGGAAACAGCGCTCTTACAAAAATGCTTTTCCAAACTCGATTCTCCCAATACTCTTGTATTCCTGTGCTCACTAATTCCTTCATTATTTTTACTGGAACATCCACCTTTGGTAGAATAAATTTGTAGCTTACGGGGCTGGGAAAGAACTCATCTTTAGACACAAAATAGTTCCTGCCAAAGAGATTCGGTAAAATCTGCAAGAGCGTTGAAATGACTTCACTCCCCATGGCAACCACAACCTTGTCTTGAGCAAAAATGGCTTTAAAGCCATTCTGCGTATCCATGTTGCCCATTCGAAAGTTAGTCAAAAAAATTGCGTGCCTTCCAATGACCGAATCTTCTACACCGTGCTTTTTAAAATCTACCACCCATTGCTGGTAGGTCTCGAGCGTTAAGACCGGGTCTGTGAAGGCATAACCTTGAGCCAAAAGCTCCTCGTATGACTTTTGGCCGCCAAAAACCCTTGGAACGACCTTGAAGCTCTGAAGGACGCTTAAATAAAAGCTTAAAATCACCAGCGAGATCAAAACCCAGGCAGAGTAGATCATTTTTCCTTTAAAAGAAGTAATTTGGCTCGTCTACACAATTTGATTCAAAAATGGCGCCAAAGTTACACCCACCGCCAAGGAAATCTGCCGCAGTTGGCTCCAAGCTGCCAAGGTCACTGGAGCTAAAGTGGCGGCAAGAACGAGCCAAACAATGTTTTTAAAAAGGGCGCTAAAATCCTGAAAGCTATACCTGCCGTTGCCATGGTAGTTGTTTGCACTGCTGCTAAGGAGCTGGACGGCCCTTGAATCTACAACTACCGTTCGAAAGAGGAAGTTGGCGCCATCTTTGTCTATGGCATACACTGGGGTTGACCTTGGACTGATCTGTAAGGTTGAACAAGGGATCTCATTGGTCGATTTTGTATAATAATTGTGACAATATGTTGCCAAAACTGATAATAACGGCACCACTAATCACTTTTCACAAAAAGGCCTTCACTATCACTTTAACGTCAATGCGTTGACATGGCAAGTCGGGCTATGTTTTAGCCCGGGAGGCTGGATGTGGGGATCTGGGGCGCAGGCAGCATAGAGTCTCGAACTTCTGCATCCACGAAGGGGCTGGAAGCCTTTGCAGGATCTTATGAGTTCCGGACCAAGTTGAAGTTGACCAGCCGAAAGTAGAGCTCTCTCGGGGAGTACGGGTCCGTCGTGACCGGGGATGACGGAGTTCTCAGTCAGGAGAGCCGACCGACCTCACTAAGGGCTCTGTCCCGTCTGGGCCTCGTGGAGACGTCGGGGCCAAGGGGCGTGACTCGTTAGTGGAGACTGGAGAGTCGCCGGTGCGGGCTAGAGAGTAACGAGGAGGAAGATGGGACTTTCGGCTGAGATGGTCTTTAGACTACCCGGGATGACCTCGCTTCAGTGACTCCCTTCCGTCCCAATCGGGTGACTTCTTCGGAAGTCGGGCTGAATTGGCCCGAGTCAAATACAACTCCACTGTGTCTCCTCAACTGATGTAGTATGAATGTATTATGTCATGAAGTCACTATGAGAAAGAATATCGGGTCGAGCACCACGCCCTCCGCCTTTGGAATACACTCACAGGGTTTGATTGAATGAGGAATAATTTATTTCCTACAATTCACGAAAAACTACTAAACTAATTGCAGACTAGAAGCTAATAATTTTGATTCGTGGCATTCACGAGGATTTAAATTAATCTAGTATAATAAAACTACTGGAAACTTGAAATAAAAGAGGAAGGGAGGGCGAACAAAAATGGCGTGGAGTCTGAGCAGTAAATTACATTACTTCACGCTGAACTGAACTTGAAAGGCAGACTGACTGGATTCTACCGGCAACGCATTGCTCGTAGAATCTTTCCCTGTCTGTGCTATGCTTTGCCTTCACTGCTTTATCAAAATCGTCGGCCTAACGACAGCCTCGCCGTCGAGTTTGAATTTTGGAAGGGCGACTGCTGTGGAAAGGAAGTTTCCACCGCAGTTGCTCTCACGGGTAGCGACTAGGTGTCGCCCGTGACGCACTTCCAGATTTTGGCCTTTACATAATAAAGTCCTAAAAGGCGTTGTGTTACAGGCACTCTTTGAAATCTGGCTTCATCAATTATTAGTCATTGGTTGAGTTAAGTGTCTTTTAGTATCATTAGTTGTAGAATTAAATTATTCATAGAATAAGGAGAAGGTTCCAGGAATACGGTTTAGGCCTTCAGGGCTTCACCTCAGTCGTGGCCAAGAAGCGAGTACATATTTAGTAGAAGTCTCATCCAGTCTCAACCGCATTTAATCGCCAGATTAATTAGAATTAAGTATTTAGAATTAGAAATATGAAAGTATAGAAATAAGTAGGAATACTATAAATGGAATTGAAACACCGAACGTTTTACAACCATCTCATTCCCAGACATCCTTGCTTCTACTAAATCTAGGCGTCCAATGCGCCGTAAGAAAAACAAGGATAGCTCCTCGCCTTTGCACAAGTGGGGCGAACACCTGAAGCTAATGAAGTGGCCGTGGAAATTTTGGCGGGTTTTTTGAAATTTTGAAGGGTAGGAGGTCCAATCTCTTAGCAGAATGCTCATTCGATCTCGACACCAGAACAAAGAACCAATAATGCCACCGTCATCTGCCTTGCAGAGCGTGGTAAACTTGAATAAGGAAACAAAGCACAGTTTTTCCGTGTTTTGTTTATTCGGAAATATTTTCAAGGTCACGCATCTCCTTGTAATAGTTGCTCTGATTTATTCTCGAGCTCACTTCCGTAAATGCTCGTAAAGAAAAAGCTAGTGGCACCAATTTTACATTCAAGGAAATGCTAAATGGGAAGCTAGAGCTCAAGCAGAGTTTTTTAAGTTTATGCTAAACATGCCGTCATAGAAAACGTTATAAAGTCTAAACGCGTCTTTACGAGGTTTTCAAAAAAGCCCGCCATTTTGAAATTACATTTGAGAATATACCACATCTAAACAAGGTTCAGAAATATGATTCTTTGATTCAAACACTAACAAATTAAATAGATTATTAGTGAGTGGCAGGGAAGTGTAGCTTTAAAGGCATCGCAAGATTGTTTGTTTGTTGAACAACAGTTTGCCTCCATTATTATTAATTTATATTTATTTTTATAATAGTTTTTAACAAATATTGCTCAATAAAATTGAAAGAACCACACAGACCACACTGACACCACTACTAGTGCAAAACTTGCGCTACCAAAGCAACAGCACCCACACGTTTAAAGGTGAAGAAATTTTGTTTACTATTTTTGAAAGATTCTGATTACTTGCCATTTTTTTAAATAAAAGAATTTTTTTTGTAATAATGAATGTTACGATGAAGTTTTTAAAAAAAAAATGTTCAGAACTGAAAATCAAAAATAATAATTATTTTTCAAAAATATTTTTGTATAATGGTCATTGTAATTCTATTACCGCTATTACCGCATGAACATTAATTTTTGAGTGCAGTCGTTTGCCTACTAAAGTAAGTTTGATTTTAGTTTAGTAGCAGCTTTTGTTATTGGATAGAATTTAGTACAAACTTTTTGTCAATTCATTACTACACATTATCCATCGAAATTAAAGTTTAATGGAAGTTTCGCACTCGTTTCGTAAAGAGCCTGCTATTAGTGGCTGGTTTTATTTCTTTCTCTGCTCTGTCCATGTCCGTAATATTGAATATTGAATTTGACATTTTTGACTTGACATACCAAGCAGCTTGAGCCTAAGCAAGTATTTATTTAAATCACCCGAAATTCTAGAAATTAGTACGTTTTTTTGCTGGAATTTAGTAACGTTCGATATCAATAATTTATTATTAAACAATTAAACTAAACATGCTTACTTTGATCCTTGTAATAATTTCTACGGTAAGTGTTTAAAAGCTTAATTGCAGTAGCACATCATTTATTTGTAGGTTAATTTATTAGTTATTGAAAGCTGAAACTGGAATTGAATAATGCTCATTATAAAATGTTAGGTGATCGGATTTGTTGAACTGCTCGTCTCAGCCTTACACATGAGCGATTGGGAACCGCGTAGTAGTGCATTCACTAGCAACAATACGGGCTGGGACATGCTAATAGCTGCCACGTCAATTGGCATAATTTGCGGTGCAATTCAATTTTTGGAAGGGGCGTTCTTTATCTATGGATATCTTGTAAGTTCATGAATGCAAAAATACTTTTACGCTTACTTGCAACTTACCGAATCCTCGCAAATAGAGCCCCACTCTCAAATAGAGCCCCACTCTCTAATACAGCCCCATGCTACGAAGGAAAAATTAAAATAGAGCCTTTTCTCTAATAGACCCCCATGGGACTGTATAACATAGGATATTGTAATACAGCCCCGTAGGGCTGTATTAGAAATGCACTATGCTATATGGCAAGCAATGCGGGGAGTTTTGAATGGAGCCCTACTCTCAAATAGAGCCCCACTCTTTAATAGAGCCCCAGTCAACGGCAACAATTTTTTAATAGAGCCCCAGGGGCTCTATTTGCGAGGATACGGTATATTAATTCCCGCTTAAGATGTAAACTGACGCGTATCCATAATTAAATTGCCTCTTTTTTTTCTTAACGTTTTCATTGAATGAGCTCTTGCTCTTTCGTAATGTGTAAAAACTGATTTTTGCCTTTAAAAAAAACGGCCCAACTTGTAATCTGCTACTGAAAGCATGCAGAACGTAGATTTAACACGTTTCAGAGCATTACATTCCTCATTTTAAACCTTTTTGAATATGCAAAACTAGGATGTAACACGTTTCAAAACATTAAATTCCTCATTTTACACCTTTTCAAGTATGTAAAACAGCCATTTTTGTCTTTTTAAAACATGCAAAAACGCATTTTATACACTTTTAGAGCATGCAAAAACGCATTTTATACACTTTTAAAGCATACAAAAATCCATTTTATACACTTTTAAAGCATGCAAAACCACGATTTGTACGTTTCCAAAACATGCAAAATCTCAATTAACCCCCCTTTCAAGCACGCATTTGCACGTTTTTAGAACATTTGACAGCTGTGACTTTTAACGTTTTGTAAAGAATTGGGCCATTTTAAGATTTTAAAGCCGTTTGATCATTTTGCATCTTAACCCCAGATTTACATTATTTTCCGTCAAAAATGAAATGCTTTGTTTAATTCTTCATATATCATTTTAATATTTTAGTTCGTATATATTTCAGAAGGGCAAAGGCGAAGGTCAAAATGGTTCGACAGCCTTAATTGGCTCCCGTGTATTTTACCTGGTTCTATCCCTCGTCGCTTTTTTACTGGAATTCTACGTAGCTACCAAATATGGCAATCCCCGTGGCTATCATAACTTGTTCTTGCTTATAACGGGCATCGACTGGATATTTTGCATTGTAGTTATCGTTTTGGCAAAAGTGTTATCATAAACATTGTTGTCCTTTAAAATAACAACAAAATTCAAATTCTGTATACGACAAAATTATATACAGTATACATTTTACGTTACATTAATTTTTTTTGTAAAATGCAGGGAGATTTAAATAATCCGCTTTCCCTCCCATGCATGCCATGTCATGTAACGATTTAATTTTACCTAACTTCTAAAGCCTGTCGAACAAAGCAATTGATGCATTTAACACAAAATAAATTCGAATAAATTATTCTAAAACTAAACCCGTGTTTATAAAGTGCTTTTTGTAGTCTACATATTTTTATGCTAGAAAACTACGTAGAATTACTACGCTAATCACAACCCGTTTAATTCTACACCAACAGAAGCATGTTACAAACGTTGCCATGGAAATCGCAATCCCACACAGAAACACATTGAAAGTTGCGCGAAGCAAGCTGTCGTTTAACCCAAGAACGAAAGCGTCCTTGTTGCCATAATTTGGCGCGCACTTTAAAAGCCGTAGGCGCTTAAGGAGGGAAAGAGCGCTCTTATAAAAAATGCTTTTCCAAACTCGATTCTCCCAATACTCTTGTATTCCAGTGCTCATTAAATCCTTCATAATTTTTACGGGAACATCTACTTTTGGTAGAATAAACTTGTAGCTTACAGGGCTGGGAAAGAACTCATCTTTAGACACAAAATAGTTCCTGCCAAAGAGATTCGGTAAAATCTGCAAGAGCGTTGAAATAACTTCAGTTCCCATGGCAACTACAATCTTGTCTTGAGCAAACATTTTTCTAAAGCCATTCTGTGTATCCATGTTGCCCGGTTGAAAGTTAGTCAAAAAAATTGCGTGCCTTCGAATGACCGCATCTTCCACGCCGTGCTTCTTAAAATCTACCACCCATTGCTGGTAGGTCTCGAGGGTTAAGTCCGGAGCTGTGAAGGCATAGCCTTGAGCCAAAAGCTCCTCGTATGACTTTTGGCCGCCAAAAACCCTTGGAACGACCTTGAAGCTCTGAAGGACACTTAAATAAAAGCTTAAAATCACCAGCGAGATCAAAACCCAGGCAGAGTAGATCATTTTCCCTTTAAAAGAAGTAATTTGGCTCGTCCACACAATTTGATTCAAAAATGGCGCCAAAGTTACACCCACAGCCAAGGAAATCTGCCGCAATTGACTCCAGGCTGCCAAGATCACTGAAGTTAAAGTGGCGGCAAGAACGAGCCAAACAATATTTTTAAAAGGGGCGCTAAAATCCTGGAAGCTGTACCTTCCGTTGCTATGGTAGTTGTTTGCACTGCTGCTAAGGAGCTGGACGGCCCTAGAATCGACAACTACCGTTCGAAAGAGGAAGTTGGCGCCATCTTTGTCTGTAGCATACACGGGGGTTGACCTTGGATTGATCTGTAGGGTTGAACAAGGAATTATTTCCTTCTCATTGGTCGACTTTAGGATCTTCATTTCAAGAGTGAAGTTGAGTTTTTGCGCCAAAATCAAAAGGATTTTGATGGAAGGAACCATTTCATTCCCAGACATCCTTGCTTCTACCAAATCTAGGCGTCCAATGCGCTCCAAGAAAAACAAGGATGGCTCCTCCCCTTTGCACAAATGGGGCGAGCACCTGAAGCTAACAAAGTGGCCGTGGAAATTTTGGCGGGATTTTTGAAATTTTGATAGAATTAAAGGGTAGGAGGTCCAATCTTTGGGTGGAATGCTCATTCGATCTCGACACCAGAACAAAGGATCAAGGCCAAGGCCACCGCCATCTGCCTTACAGAGCGTTGAAACTTGTTGGAATTTAAATGATGGGACGTTAATGATGAGATAATTGTGCGGGAAAAGACAAAATTCAGATTTAAACAATGAAAACCCCTCTCGATGATTGTAGCGACTGTTCCGTACAAGAAGGAGGAAAATGTCCCTCTCGTGATCGATGGAATACCTGATCGATTTTGATCTAAATGGACGGTTTAATGGAATTTTTGAGTAATTATCATCTGGTGTTAAAATGTGGACAAAACAAATATGGCGGTGCTTGACCACGTGATGCTGTCTTGACTGGATGCCGGTAACATTGGTCCAAATCTGTGTGTCCGTCTGAAGTGCCAAGGATAGCTTTGAACTTAAATCCTGATGCAAACTTTGTGCAAAGAAATCCTTGACAGTGTCCGTCGTAAGTAGAAAAGTGCATTTTCTCAAAGGGTGCAAAAATCCCATAAAAACGTGGAAGAATCTGTGTGAGATTTGGACTCGAATTGAAGATTGTACTGAAGGAATGCAAATAGCAAAAACACCAATTATTATGGCTATCAACGATTGCATTGTAAAGTACGATTAAAATCGAAATAACTGGGCAGAATGTGTTTACTTTGACAGATACAGTGACTAAGGGTCTGGCAGGAAAGAAATTGCCTTAGAAGGAAACTTGTATAAGGAAACAAAGCACAGTTTTTCCGTGTTTTTTTATTTGGAAATATTTTAAAGGTCACGTCGTCACATGCCTATGTAGAGGTAATACTTTCTTTGATTTATTCTCAAGCACACTTCCTTAAAACGTATGCAAACAAAAAAGCATCAATTTTACATTCACAATTTAAGGTTGTCCACTAGGAAATGGGAACATAGAGGTGAAGCAGAATTTTCTAACTTTAGGTTAAAAATGCCTCCGTAGAAAACGTTATAAAGTCCAAACGCGTTTTTACGAGCTTTTAAAAAAAGCCCGCCATTTTGAAATTACGTTTGAAATTATACCCCAATTAAATAATATTTTTGAGAATTTACTGAATCTGTTCAAACCTTATCAACACATTAAATAGATTATTAATGAGTGGCGTGGAAGTATAGCTTAAGGCATAGCAAGATTGCGATTGCAGTAAACATGAATAGTTTCGAATTTTTTTTACAATAATTTTATTCCATGAATAGTTTGCCCCGTTATTATTAATTTGTATTTATTTTCGTAACAAGTTATTGTAGGTAAATATTATTCCAATTAATGCATAATAATCAAATCAATGATCTATATTAATTTAATATTATTTTTTGTATTACTTTCCTAAGACTTGAGCTGCAATGTGACCCACCATTTCCTTGCATGGATTGTCCATCACCAGCTGGAATATAATTTGAGGAAGTCTGTTGATGATTCCCACGACTGCTGCAAATTTAATTTCGCCGTCTTCCCCAAATAACGTTCTGTAATAAAGAAAAAAAAGAAAAAAAATCAAACAAAAATACAGTGTATGTGTACGTAATTCGTACATTAAATTAATTTTACGGAATGTTTTTAAATGAATTTTATTAATCAAAATAACTTACTTGTGCATGAAATTAATGCATCCGTCCGTGACACCCATGCGCTTAGCCATAGCTGTAATGCCGCATTCAGCTTCATTCTGCGTAATTTAATTCAAAAATAATTAATAATTAAAATATAATTACATAACTACCTACTAAAAATTACGTAAATTATTGTAACATTAATTAAATTGCTACACTTACCTCAACGAAAAGTGAAGCCAGAACGAAGACCGCGAAAAATAAAGTAACTGCTCGCATGGCGATGATTTCTGAGTAAAATTTAAAAAAAAATTTACAAAATTACAAAATAAGAGGTGATTAACAATACCTTTCTAGCCAAAAATCGGCAAAAAAGTTACTGAATGAAGTTTGCAGATTTCTTGGCGGTATTTATACTGGTAACTGAAAATTAACAGTAGAATTCTTAATTACTTTGAAGCCCTTGAATTACCCGTCCCGTCATTTTGTAGCACAATACTATTTATATTGCGTGAGTGATGACTTGCAGAACAAAATTATAAACTTTTGAAATTACGTAATTTGAAAAACCTCAACCGGAAAGAGCAAATTGATTGCATTTTAAAGACACCATTACTGCACTGCATTAGCTAGTGGGTCACGAAATAATAAAATGTAAAATAAGTTTTATCCATTGTGGGCATTTTTGCGTGCTACCTAATTTGACAGGATGTACACAATTTAAATATTTAATCGAAAATTATGAGCCATAGAATTAGTTTCCACAAATTATAATAAATGGTTTGAATTCTAAATAAATTTTATTGTCATAAACTCTCATAAATTAGGTAATGCTAAACTAATCGTAAGAAATAGTTGTCAGTTGTTATTATGTTTGTAATATTTAAAAAGTTGCCCCGAAATTAATTCAGGACTCCAGTAACTATGCCGTGGAAACAGATGATGCTATACAGAGCTGATATTTTGAGTTGGAAAGATATAATAATATTAATTATTAATAAAATTATTATTATATCTAATTGTATGAGGGAAAGTATTGTGATTTGTGAGCAAAAATAATTGGCAGCGGAGGGATTCGAACCCTCGCCTCCGAAGAGACTGGTGCCTTAAACCAGCGCCTTAGACCGCTCGGCCACGCTACCGCTCATGGATTCACTCGTTAAATTACCATACCATCCCTTCGATTTTGATTCCATTTAAATTGGGCATTTAATTAAATACCGTCCACATAATCTGCATTTTTTATTTTTGTACATAGAATTACTGATGATCCTCCAATTAGATAGTAATAGTGATGCTTTTATTGACTCATAAAAGATAATAAAGGAAAGGATGATTTACGCAATATTTATTATAGAATCGGCTGAAAATAAGAAAGTTCAACGCTGTTTGTTTATTTGCTGTCTAATGAGACGCATATATGTTACGCAGATGTGAATTTTGATGTGTGTCATCAAAGCCAAATAAGCTAAACGTCAAAGAAAACAATAAATAATGATTATTATTCAGTAAAGTAGAAGTAGGTAGGTACATAAATAGTTAATCAATTCAAAAATATTGGTTCTTTCTAACCAAAAACAAATAGTTTAATTCTAAATATTAAATACATCTTTTTTATCAAAATTTATGATTTTGATAAACTCCAGGAAATGTCGAAACCACCTTGAGGCTTAGTGCCAACCATAAAGAGTACAACCACTGGATTGCGAGTGCTAAATGTCAGTATGGAATCCTGCATATCACAGACCCTGTAAGAACAAAATAAAAAAAAATAATAAGAAATTACACCACATTTTATAAGAATTAATTTGTTTACAAAAAAAATTCCAAAATAAAATAGTTATTACATAGTTTTTTCTAGGATATTTCCTTCTGGTAAAATCTCGTATATCCTCAAAGAAGCATCCTGGCAGTCCATCGAATTCTCAATATCCACGTGATTTAAATTAAAAGAAATACTCTCAGTTTCTTGTAAGCCCATTGGATTCACTGAAATAGATCTTCGATCTCCATCCTTGGAAGGGCCATAGCTGAAACTTCCCGTCGGATTTGAAAACACTAAATTATCCCCATTGTAACCGAATGAAAACTGGTCTACTTTGATATTCACTGAAAAGCCAATTTCCTGAGCAGAAGACCATCGGCTGTAGCTTAAGTAAAATCGGTCAAAAATGCCCAGTTTTACTGGTTCTTGGGATCTGCAACAAATAAGAAAAAAATAATTTAAAAATTAGGCTACAAATTTTGTTTTGTTTCTTCTATCCCGTGAAATACAATTTAATATTTATTACAACTTTTCATTTTTGTTTTACTCAATTAATTTAGAGGACAAGCCCTTCCAAGGATCCCACATTAGAACAGCCAGCCGCTCAAGACCTTGAAGGACAGAGGTCAAGGTCACAGTGATCTTCACACGAGATTTCTGACCTTGAAATCTGGCGTCATTTAAAGTCCAGATGCAGTGCTCGCTACTAGTCTCATTCCCTTGGGCAGAGATGTACTGGAATTCCGTGGAGCTGTAGGCTGCTGGCAGGTTAATTAGGCCTCCACAGTCCACGGCTGTGATGCGATTTGAGGGGCCAGAAGACTTGAAATCGTAGCCTGTAATTTCAGTAATTAAAAATTCAAAGTTAAATAACTATAGCAGTAGTTAACAAATAATATGTAGCAAAATGTTTAATAAAAATTATTACCGTGAATTGAAGAGGCCACTGAAAGGAGTGCAACAAATACTAGAAAGGCACCCATTTCTATGTTGTCGTTCTTGGAACTATACAGATTTAAAGCTCAACTCAAATAAAATACTGAAACTAAATGCTAGCGTGCACAAAGCCCTTTCTTTTAAGACTGGTTTTGAAACACTTGTGTGTTTTACGTCATATTCTATTGTGTGAGGTTCGCCTTTATTATCAATCATCATATCATACATTCTGCAATAAGCTCTCTGCAATTTCGTATTCTGTTATACGCAATAACACTTGAACTTGTTTTTCATTGGGTTTTAACGTGGGTGTGGCATTTTTATCTAGAAATAATTGACAGGTGTGAGATTAATTCATCTGAGTCAGTTGTTTTTTTCTATTGCACATCCATTACCTACACAAGGAAATGTTTTGCTTGCCTTCCTGTCTGTTTTGTTGAAATCTTGCATTTCATTATTGCTTATTGTTAATACATAGTAGCGGAAAAACTGTTAAAACACTCAACACTCAACATCAACTACATAATCCATTTCCTTATCTATATGTAATGTACCATGCTATATTTAAATTGCCATCAAACAACAAATAAGTATTATTAAGTAAGGCAAGAGTAGTGAATCAATCAATTCAAAAATCTTTATTAAAACCAAAAATAAATTAGCTGCATAATTGCTACACACAACCATATGTAATTTAACTCTAGATACTAAACACATCTTGTTTTATAGACATTTATGATTTCGATAAATTCCAGGAAATGTCGAAACCACCTTGAGGCTTACTGCCAACCATAAAGAGTACCAGCACTGGATTACAAGTGTTAAATGTCAGTATGGAATCCTGGAAACTGCAGACCCTGTAAGAACAAAATAAATGCGCAAAATTACATCACATCTTCTAAGAATTAATTTTTTAAAAAGAAAATTTCAAAATAAAATAGGTATTACGTACATAGTTTTTTCTAGGATATTTCCTTCCGGGAAAATCTCGTATATCCTCAAAGAAGCATCCTGGCAATTCAGGGTCTCAATATCCACGTAATTTAAATTAAAAGAAATACTCTCAGTTTCTTGTAAGCCCATTGGATTCACTGAAATAGACCTCCGGTCGCTACCCTTAGAAGGGCCATACTTGAAACTTCCCGCCGGATTTGAAAACACTAAATTATCCCCATTGTAACCGAATGAAAATTGATCTAATTGTATTTTTATTGAAAAACCAGGGGGCGCAGAGAGCCCTCTGCTGTAACTTATGTAAAAGCGATCAAAGTATTTCAATTTTATCGGGTCTTGGGATCTAACATAAAAAAGGAGAAAAGTAATGATTAAAAATTGTAGGGTAATAATTTTATTTTCTACAGTATGTATTAAGCAATTATTCATTTTTGTTTTACTCAATTAGTTTAGAAGACATGCCCTCCCATGGATCCCACATTAGAACAGCCAACCGCTCAAGCTCTTGAAGGTCAGACGTCAAGGTCACGGTGATCTTCACACGGGATTTTTGACCTTGAAATCTGCCGTCGTTTAAAGTCCAGATGCAGTGCTCGCTACTAGTCTCATTTCCTTGGGCAGAGATGTACTGGAATTCCGTGGAGCTATAGGCTGCTGGCAGGTTAATTAGGCCTCCACAGTCCACGGCTGTGATGCGATTTGAGGGGCCAGAAGATTTGGCTTCGTAGCCTGTAAATTCAGAATTTAAAAATTCTAAGTGAAATACCTATAGCTGTAATTATATAACAAATAAATAATAGCAATATGTGTAATTAATAAAAACTATTACCGTGGACCGACAAGGCCACTAAAAGGAGTGCAAAAAATACAAAGAAGGCACCCATTTCTGTCGATGTAAATTCGAAATATTTTTAAATAGTTGACTATTATTATATACCATATACACAACTACAGATTTAAAGTTCAACTCAAATAAAATAATGAAACTAAATGCTAGCGTGCACTAACTAGGCCCTTGTTTTTATGACTAGTTTTGAAACAGTTATGTGTTTTACGTCATATTCCATTGTGTGAGGTTTGCTATTATCATCAATCATTGAAGATTCTACAATAAGCTCTTTGCAATTTCGTATTCTGTAATACGCAATAACACTTGAACTTGTTTTTCATTGGGATTTAACGGGGGTGTGGCATTTTTATCTGGAAATAATTGACAGGTGTGAGATTAATGTATCGATTCTGCATTTGTATTGCCCAACCACTAACTACGCAAAATAGTTTTGTTTACCTTTTTTCTGGCTTTTTTGCAATGTTTGAATTCATTACTAATTTACCAACGTATGAATTACACACCTTTATTTAACTTACCTTGCAAAACTAAGATAACTTTATTTAAACGGCGTCGTAGTGAATAAAAGGAAAAAAACCTCTACAATAAAGTAGGGTTCCATAATACGAAGCGTACGTAACTTAAAAAATAAAACAATATTACGTATAATAATGACACACAGTATCAATTTGCTTTGCCCAATGCGCTATGAAAGAGACACAAGTTGACAAATTATGTATGTATTAACAAAATAAAAGCATAGTTACGTCTGTGGTTAAAAAGTTACAAATTAAGGTTTTTGTAAAAATAGGTTTCTGCAGAAAATCGAGAATCATGTACGTACATAGAATAGTAGAGCCTTTATTGTTTACTATACTATAACATTAGCAGAATTACCGATTCTTTCACAAAATTAGAAAAAGTTTCAAATATGTATTTAAAGGAAATGCGGAGAAACATATTTTTAATGAATCGGTTGAAAATTAGCATGCAGGCTTTTTTGAACGGCTTTTAAGTAGAGCAGATTTAATTCCTAATTAATTTTAATTTTATGGTAGATAATAATATTAATTTATTATTATTATTCACTACTTTTCTGAGCTTTTGTTTGAACAATAATGATTGGCTCAATTTTCTGTTAAATCTCTGCTTTGGTGAATAATAATATAGTAAATGGCAATCACAAATTGGCTGCTCATGCGGGTTTTAAAAAACGTAATTAAAAATGGATCATACGAAAAACAATTTCATAAAATGACGCTAAAAATTATCATTAATATTAGGAAATCGAAATCATCATAACAAACTGATTCCATCATTGAAGGGAAAACTATGGGCCCAATATTACTACAAAATTACTAGAATAAAAACAAACTCGGTTCACTATTTCGTCCATAAATAAATGAAGGACGTGATAAACAAATAATATTGACTTTTTACATAATTGGCTTATCTCACGTTGCCAGTGCCAGTGAAGTAGCTGCAACACTAACATTACGAACTTTCTGGAAAAATTCATCTTTACAAACTCTTTTGGCTTATATTTACTGTTATTTTTTAGAATGCAAGTTGCTACTACATAAATGATATTTACCTACTGTAGAATTGCCTTGTATTGTACTGTTGACTGTCAACTGCTACTAGCTAAAGCTATAGCTAGTAAATTGTTGCAGTCTTTGCTTCGTTGAAAGGCATTCTATAGTATCTATAATAGTATAAAAATATTAAGAAATAAATATTATTTTAAATATACCTACAAAATAAAATAAGTCTGTATTTGTACTTCTGCTATCTTATCTTAAGAAGGCATGTAATCCGTTGTAGATACAGCTTTACAAATCATTACTTACTACTTAGATACTTACTTCGGTAGAATGAAGATGAAGCAACATTGAAGATCGTAAACCACGAGATTAACTGGCAGCAGCTACAATTTTATATTTATCAAATAAGTTCCCTCTAAAAAAAAGACTGCTTTTGTTTTCCCTTGTCCTTGCCCTAGTCTTGACCTTGTAATTATTTGAAACAACATCCAGTTGTTGGTTCTGGTTTCGTCATCAAAAAATAAGGCCTATTACAGTCAACAGTTGCCAGTTGCCAGTCGATAGTCCAGTCATTTCATAAACTGTTGTTTGAATTCTTACTGAGCCACGCAGAATTGATTTATGATTATTATTTTATACAATTTTATAGCTAACATACTAACATTAACTTACTTTGAAGAGCCGCTCAAAGACATAATAGAAATGGCTGAAGGTGACGTCTGCTGCTGTGGAGCGAGAAGCTGGGCAAAGGTCATCGGGAGAATTCAAATTGTAAGATTGAATTCAAAAATACAGATTTTAATTGTACAGGCATTCCAATTTAATTTAAAATAAGTTTTTTGATGCTGTTTCGAAATCAAATATTGAACTGCCAACTATTTTTGTTAAATCTGTATAGCTTCTGAATGGAATTGGATTCATCCTCTTCAGTGTGGTTTTGGCTGGACTTTTGGAGCTGGGTCAAGAGGGCTTCGATAATGATGGGAAAGACGGTCGAGTGCCCGAGATTCCGGAGTCAATTTCAAATATGACTTGTAAGGTTGAACATTAGTTTGTATTTAATTAGTTTTGATCTAATTTAGCTAAAAAATAAAGTAATTAATCATCATTCATTATTTCATGTTTCGATTGATTCAGATTCTGCCTGCATCTCCGTCCTAATTGTTTCTCTTGGAGTGTTTTTTATCGGGGCATTATTTGGATACTTTTTGCTTAAAGGAACTTTTGAGGTCAAATATTTAATTTTGCTTTTTCAAATGGATTCATTCTGGATAATAAGTTTTCAAAACCTACATTATTACTAATTGCCTTATTTTTAGAATAAACCGATTTTCTTAAAATGGTGGATATTCTACGCCTGCATTTGTTCCACCTGGTCAATGTTCTACACTGCCTTGGACCCTGACACCTTAAAAGTGGTGTCGATGATCACTTCAGCTGCCATGTATGGCTTTGGGATTTATGTTGTGTCAACTTTGATTCGGGAAATTGAGACTGATCGGAAACTAATGAAGGAGCGAATCACGTGCAAATCTAAATTACTTCGAGAGAATCAACCTTTGACCTACAAGTACACTCTTTTGGTTTAAACTCTTCTACGAACTTTGAATCACTTCTACACGTGTTTTTTTTACTGTCTTTGTATCGATATTATTAGTTAGTATAAAGGTACTTAAGGCAATACGCACTGTTTACAAATTTACTATTTACTATTTACTTTACTAATACTGAATTTTGTTAACATTTAATTTTCACTAACTTCATTACCTGTAGCTATTATTGACTGCCTGTCACAAGGTAAGTGCATTTAATTACATTGCATTGTGTAACCGTTTTGCGTGTTTGTGTGTGTGCTTGTATGTTTTATTTTCTACACTTTATGCTTTCAACATTTTCCGTAAATAATCCTGTTTGTGCGATAGTTTTATTGTGAATAGATTCTGATGTTTAATTTGATGTAAAACCTCGTCAAATCGCTTGTAATTCTGTATTGAGTAATAAAAAACCTGTAACATTAAATTCATTGAGTAATATTTAACTATTTTGGATCATTTAGTAAGATTTAATTGCACTTTTAAGTAATAGGAGAATCATTATTTTTTGGTTGTGCTGGTGTTTACGATTGATTTTGCTTCTTGGCCGTTGAAACCTGGAAATAGGGAAGAAGAAAAGGGTGGTTACTAAGGCAGCCGGAATTATGCTTTATGATCGTTTTAAGTTATGCTTTTTACGAAATAAACTATGCTTATAATTATGATTTTTGTCGAATTCAGAATGATCTATAAGGGTAACAATCCTAAATGTGAACACTTTTATTTTTGTCGAGCTTCAGCACTTTCTATCATTTTACCATATGCAAGCGTACAGTTACCTATGTAATATTCACCGAAATGCTTGCTAGAAATATATTGACACAAATTATTAGCAGTTTTTATCTCAAAAACTGCATGAGAAAGCAATGTTTAGATAATGGGACCAGAAAAAATTGGCTCCGCATGGCAAAATACCCCACAAGAATTATCTGGCTGGCTAAAAAATAACGCTTTTACTGCAGATCAAAAGGCGCATCAAGCCTATCTTCAAAAAACCAATCAGTTTGGCGTATTTAGTTAAAAGTAAAGTTGTATTTAAAAAATTCAGTTAATGTCCTCTACAAAAATGTTCTTTTATGCCGTTTCGGACCTCATTATGCTCTAGTAGACTTTTTACGATCTCATGCTTTTTATGGTTTTTGAAATTTTGATTTTTCAATATTTTGATTCTCGGTTACTGCTGAAGGCCAAACAATCTTGCAACTGGGGTAAAATAATGAATTTTCCTTTTTTTTATGGTCTTAATGCTTTCTGGTCGCCTTAGTACCATAAACGCCCTGTCACAGTTACTTGGGCGTACACTACGTAAGTGCGACTAAAAACTGCATCGTACAATTTAAAAAGGAAATGGCGGGATCGTTCAAATTGAATTAGCGGCCCCCTATTGTTGTTTTTTCCAGTGCCGGCCTAGTCTAGTCTGACTTGACTAGACTTTTCAGCTTTTTTCGGCCGCTTGAGTTAACTATACTAGACTAGCTGACTCTTTTAAAACTTGTGACTTAACTAGACTAGACTTGCAAGAGGCGCAGAAAAAATGACTGGACTAGACTAGACTAGCCACAATTCTTCCCATGTTAAGGGATAGCTGACTAGTTTGACTAGACTAGACTTGATTAGGGTAGATTATTGTGCTGACTAGACTAGATTAGACTAGGCAGGCCTCGAAAACAGTGTGACTAGACTAGACTAGGCTAGCTGCCTTTGATTTTGGACGGGACTAGACATGACTAGACTAGCAAAAATTTTGGGCAGAACTGGTTTTTTCTCGACAAAATTGGTTTTGAAACTGTTAGTTAGTAGTTTCAGTCATCAGTAGTAAGTTTGTTTTAGATGTAGGATTTTGAATTTCTTGCAATTAAGCTGGGTAGTTCTATCTTAGTATTCGTTCATTGATTCAGTATTAGTCAAACAAGTATTAATAGTACATAATTAGTTCCTTTTTTTTAATTCGTAAACAAAATGGGAATTCAGAAAGTTGGAAATTCTTGTTGTAGCTTGAGTTGCTGCTGCCGACCAAGAAGTTGGACCATCATCATTGCATTCATTCAAATCGTAATTAATTTAATTCTACATTTTAAGACTATTCAAACCATAATTAGATTGAATTTGTCTTTCCATAATTTTATTTTATTGTATCATAACTTAATAATAGTCTGGATTTTCAATTTAATGTTAACAGTTCGTTTCATTCCTTGGGCTATTTTTCTTTGCTGCGCTGGTTCACCAGTGGATTCTACCCGCTCCTTCGCAGTCAAACTTTTCTAATTTAAGCAGCAATACAATTTCCGGCTCACGTTCCGACATAACTTTCGCAAGCACACCAGGTTAGGGTCAAGAGGTCAAATTCCAAAAGCTTTTAACAGTTATTCGGCTGTAGCAGTTCTTATACAAGGGCTATTTTGTTGATTTTTGGAAATACTAAGACAACAGTTGACAGTAATTGTCAATTTTGTTATTTATTTGTTTGATTGAAAGGTTGTTACTTGAATGTATCCAATTTAATTGTTATTTTTGTTGCAGTTAACTTTGCTTTGGTAGTCTTAATGATCATGTTTCTACTGGGAGGCTTAAATGTAGCTGGCATTACTGGAATATTTCTGCTCAAAGGTGCTATCGATGTAAGTAGGAAGTTCAGAATAGAAACATTGTTGAGTTTTCTATATAAATTAATAATATAATTTTATTACTATAATTGTTTAATTATTAAATTAAATTTTATTTTGTATTTCAATAATTTCATGTTTTAGAAAAATGTGAGCTTTCTTCGATGTTGGACGCGATGGATCAACGTGACGATTCTGGCTGTTTTCGTTTGCTCAATGATGGAAGTAGCAATATTTCATGCAATTGACTGTAAACTAGCTATTCCAGCTATTATTGCCATCATTATTGACGGGGGTTGTATGTGGATAGTTGAAAAGCTCATTACGGAGATTGAAAGCGAAGAAATGGATAAGCTAGATGATGTGCTTACGTCCTGTTCCGAGAAAAATGTCGACAATGAAAATTATTCCGATGATGATGATGTGTTTATGGAAAAAGTCGTAATTCAGTTCCACTATCAGTAAGGCAATTCAATTTCAAAGTCATTTGTGTATCTATAATATTAATCCAGCCAGCAGTCAAAATGCTCTCCGTATTTTATTTCCTATCTCATCTGTTTCAGTATTAGGAATTAATAATGTAGTTCTGTAGTTTATTAATGTAAAATTATATATTTTGTGTTCAGTAGTAATTTTTTATTGAAACGTGAAAAGCAAAAGCAAAAGCAAAAATGGAATAAATTCCTTAAAATGAAACGTAATTGTAGGTGTATCGGATTCTTCTTGCTTTTACTTTTTATTGTTATTGTTATAGTGCTATAGTTATTCTAATTAAAATATTTAACTAACCAATTACAGCATAGAATTACCATATAGTTTCTTCAACTAAAATGACAGGGATCTTTGAATGGCTTGCATAGCTTCCCGGAATACGACTCATCCAAATTCTTAAATTAAAAACTTGCTTCACCCTCTTCAAAAATGGAGCCTTATTCATTTTCCAAGTTTTGACGGTCAAATACTGATGGACTATCTCCCCCCAAAAAATGGCCAAGCTGATGCAGACTAAAAGGCCAAAAATAAAAAATAGTGAAAAGATCAAATTCGAATCCAAAGTCAAAGACTTCGTTTCCCGATCCCCTTCTGCATTCGCCGATTTAGCCAACATCCACATGAAAGCCAAACTATCTTTGGGGGTTTTCGGTAATCTGTGTTCCAGCCAATTAAAAATACCCGATTCGATGGCCAATTTTTGGAAAAAGGAAGAAAGGTAGCCACCTCCCTTATAATCATGGGAGAAAACCCAGCCGGTATCTTCCTTAAACAGTGTTTCGTGGCCCCTGGTGAATTGTTGGGTCTCATTTGGATGACCTTGACCTGGTCGAAATTTCCCTAGGTCAGCGTCCAAACTAACGTATGCTGACCTCTGGCACTCGGACACAACTTGGTCAATGGCCACATCAGGGAAATTATGAGGTATGGCAATCATCTGGATCAGTTTGTTGACCAATGAGATGTTCAAGTTGGTCGTGGGCATTTGGTCCATTTGAGTGACCAAGTATGCCTTGAGGCCAAATTCGGTCGTAATGGCGATGCTGCCGCCCATTATGCCCGCGTTTTGAATTTGATTTCTGGCCTTCTCCCAAACACTACGAACTTTTGCATACTGGGCAAATCTGGAGGCTATGGGCGAATACAAAGTGAAGTTTGCACCGGCCAGCTCAGAGAAGGTGGCCCAAACTTGTTTGGGCCGCGGTGCCGTGACACTCGAGGTCAATTTCCCTTTGTAGCAGGTACTGAAGATGATGGCCGTAAGGAGCACGATGGAAATGAATAGCCGAGTAACTAAATAAGAAAAAAAATTATTTTCTGTAATAAATCTTTACTAAAAATTAAAATTAGGTACTTCTTACGTACATCTCCTTCCAGTGCTATCTGGCAAATTAAACGTTTCCCAAAATGCGGATGTGACCAGAAGTAAATTAAACATGAGGCCACCTCTTTCGTAAACGACTCTCCAGAAGATCGTGCAAAAGCTGACCAGGGTCAGGCCCAGACATGTCCAAACTTTCCAGGTGAAAGGCGAGATAAAAACTTCGACTTTAGCAAAATCATTAATGTGATGACAGGTAATGAAGTTGTAAGAATCCGTTTGACTCATCATTGCCTTGGACCAAGGCAGTATAGGCGACTGATAGTGAAGGAAAGGATACTTTCGTAGCAACGAATGATAGTATTCTTCGGCCCCCTGGCGGGTTCGTTCAAAGCTCTCGTGTTCGAGCAAGAGACTTTGGTTCGAAAACTGCCTTAAGATCACGTCGATCATTTTCTGGACCGCTGGCGGGATTTGAGTTTTTTTCTCAAAGATGTTCATTACAACATCGGTGCGATGTAGGCGGATGGGATACGGAACGTTTTTCAAGAGTTGGTGGCGCACTGGGTCAAATGTTTCAAAAAAATTTTCAGTTTCGGTTTTAATTTTCGGCGTTACTTCCATTTTTACGAAGGACAGCTTTCTACATCGGAAACAAGCTGCAATAAAAAAATACCCGGGTAGTTGTAAGGACTCCTCATCCTGTCGAACAATGAATAGAAGGCGAGATGCATCAAAAGTTTCAATTCGGTCAACAAGACGTGTTTTAATCCATCGGGCAGCTGACTGAGCGTCCTTCTCTGAAATAATGAAGTGAATATGACGGATTGATTCTTGTAAAATAAATCTTTGGTCCCCACTTCGAACGATCATTAGCTGGAGCTCCTGCATCTTTTGTTCATTTTTTTCATTGAAATTCAGACGGGTAAAGAGTGTTGCTTGACAGTGATTCAGAAATTTGATCGAATGAAGGTCTTGAACATTTTTCGGAAATCTGTTCGACAGGGCGATGGGAAAGTAGTTGAAATCACTATCAATGATTTTTTCCCCGGTTTTTGGTCGAAATACAGCATTCACTTTATCGCTGTAGGCAATGTGAACAAAAGAACATTGGGAGAAAGTTTCGATCCAATTTTTAACTGTGGAATGAAGTCGGTTAGGGCGCCGTACTTTGTTTGTAGAAGTCGAAATAATCGATAATGCTTCAACTACTACTAGAACTAGAAGCAGGAACGAACCAAAAAATGCAAATTTTTTCATTTTGTGAATTAAATACATTTTTTTGGAGTAAATTTTAGTAAACTAAACAATCGGTAAAATTTAAGTCGAGTACTGTCAACTATGAGTGGCTATGAATGGCTCAGGGGTTTAAATAGAAATTACTCTCAAAATTATATATTTATGTAATGTTGTAAAATGTTGATCATCATTACGGACACGTGGATAGCGTGTTTTAGTTTTGCTTTCAATGTAAAAAGTGTAATCTTTAAATCTTGACGTGGTTCAAATAATGTTGTTAGGAAGTTCGAAGTTCTATTTTGGAAGGTTTTAACTCATTTGTGGTATCCTGCTCTTATGTTCACTGCCAAATGCGCTTTAAAACTTGTTGATTGAAGGCGAGATTATATATAAATTCAAGACAGAGATACAAAACTACGAAACAGTGATAAAATGAAAGTTTAGTGCATGAATAAAACTAAATGAAACTTGAAGAAACCCGACCCGAGCAAGATTAAGATTAAAATCTAATTTCATAATTTGCATGAGCGGGTTACTTTGTTTGTTGTTGTTTCCACCAAACCCGTCATCCGTGGGTGTCATGGATACGACCTATATAATTAGAATCCGAATATAATAATAATATCTACATACCTACCTATGCATACAAACACATTACGACCTTACGTAATTATATTATAGATACTTATACGCATTACAGTTAATAATATTCTGAAAAGAAATGCATTAAAAGCCCATGCAATTTCCATGGTTAAAGTAGACGTAGACCGGGTTGGGAAATACTTAGATAAATGGTCGTGGTTTGAATTGAGTTGAGAGTTATTGAGTGATCTTCATTTAAGTGTCAATTCAATTCAATACAAATGTAATTACTGCTTTACAATGAAGGACATATATTTCTACAAACTGCAATATTATGTTATAAACCTATTTACAAAATGACGATCCAATGTGCAGTATTACCGTAACTAAACCATTTTTATCGTAATCAATAATATTACTTTTGACGCACTTATGGCGACCTATATCATTCCCCATATCATATCAGGCCCAGTAATCATTCCATAGTGCGTCTAAAAAGTGTTCTTTTTGAAACGAGGTTTTTTAACTTTTTCGAAACGACAATTTATTAGCTTTCCACCTTTTACAAAATAGTAATTTTTAGTTTTGGTCAATATGAAAGTTTTATGTAATTTCTAAGTTTGATCGTTTTTAAAATATTAAATTCTAGCTTCGATATTTTTGAAAGTGATAATTTCTACTTTTACACTCTTTTTGAAAATCATGAGTTCTAGTTTCTATCTTTTTATTTGCAGTCTTTGAAATTTATATTTTTGATCTTTCTGAAAGTGGTAATTTCTAGTTTTACACTGTTTCGCAAACATGAAATTCTAATATTGGTCGTTTTGAAAATGATTGTTTTTGTTCTTAGCGGTTTTGAAAGCTAAAATTTGTATTAAACACGTCACAATCTTCATGGCTTGCCCGTTCCGAATAGGTTAAAAACATTTGTTTTTCAAAAATTGTACTTTTTAGTTTTTAATTACATGCTTGATCAAAGAAATCAATTAAATTGATTCAATTTCAAAGCTTATCCGTTACAAATACAAATCAATAAGTTTGATATTTCCTTGAAAGACTAGAAAAGCGCTTCCATTTGAACTAAATAACTAAGCAGTTAGCAGTGAATCAGTCAACCATTTAGTCATTTTAACTAACTTTTGATTTCTAAAATTTCATTTTATGCTCTTAACTTGGGTCCGTGTCTAATTAAACTATAATCAATTCTATCGTAAGTTTTTAACCATCAACAACTGCTTAGGAAGCCAGATTCCGAAAGATAACAAAATCACTAAAATCGAAAATGGAGATCACGTGCTGTTGTTCACTGCGCTCTTGGGCGAAATCTATCGCCTGGATTCAGATTGTAAGATTTTAGCCTAAACTAATAATTATAATTAATTTTACTTACTTTCACGAAATATTTCGACAGTCAGTAATTACCTATGACACTGACTGTATAGTTGATAGTATAGAATCTAATTGTGGTTGCCTTGAAGAAAAATGTTTGACCTGGATGGCTTTAGACATTAATTTATTACAATTTACAAATAAGGTTGCAGTTAGTTAGTTGTTCTGGTTGGTTCATCTTTTTTAATTGTGGATTGTTGATTGTGATATTTAATATGAAGTCTTTTTAATTATTTATAGAGTGTGTGCTGCATTGGTATTCTGGGCTCATTCAACGGTTTCTTTGCAATTTTATTGCTGGTTGCATTTGGAGTTAAGGATGCGGTCACGGGAAGTAACGACACGTCTGAAGACAGCCATCCAAATCCTATCGAAGATCTGTCAACTGCATTTAGTTTTCTTGGTTAGTTTTCAGTGGTTAATTGTGATTACCTATTTTTAAAAAATGAGTAAGCATAAGCACTGGTTAATTTCTATTTATTTTTCAATATTCTATTATTTTTATTCTTTCCAGGCCCTTTAATTGTTATCCTTCTCTTTTTATTTATACTGGCTCTCTTCGCCATCGGTATTGTTTTCGGAGTGATTTTGCTCAGAGGAGCTCGTCAGGTAATTAAAATTAAAAGAATAATAATTACTATAATGCATTAGTGAAATCGAAATCAGTATCAGTAAAATGTTAAAAATAGGTTTTCCTAATAATTATTTATGTAATCTTACAGAATAATGTGCACTACTTAAAAAAGTGGACTAGTTTTATGATCATCTTCACTATTGTGTACTTCCTGTCTACTGTATTAATTTCCTACTCAAATTCGTGGACTATCTGGCCCATTCTAGTTCTGCTCATCGTTCTGCCTTCATTAGTGTATTGTATTTTTGTGATACGACTTTTTACTATTCAGATTGAGCGAGCACAGGAGATAGAAGCGATTAATATTGAAGAAGAGGGCAATGCTGACTGGTCACGGGACGTTAATCTCCAGGAATTTCAGCCACTGTCACCCGCAGGGGTCACGGCTCCAGCTTACCACTTTGAAACATTTTATCGATAGTTTATTTTTTAACAAATAAAAAGATCTAAAATGTAAGTAAAAACAGAAATTCAATTCATCGAACTTACTTTCATGTATTTAACAAACTAACTTAACTGTAATTATATATGTATTACCTAAGTACAACCAAAATTAATACTATGTTCGCCAACTAATAATCTCTTGATTTTTCTACTTACTAACCAATGATTTAATTTTGAATTTTGAACCATTATTTGATTTTAATTTTTGTAACTTATATAGCCTGTATTTGCGTTTGCTCGAACATTGTAATAAAGCAAAATTATGGAGAACCTTTAATGGCTATACATTTTTTAGCATTTAATCAAGTTACTCTCATAGGCGTACCTTAATTAGACTTTATATCGGAGGTATTATTCCAAATACCTACTACAGGGCAGAAGAATTTTAAATGATTAAACTCGGCAAATGAAAACAATTTTGGTCGAAACGCGTATTATGTACTTAAAAATGCCATCAACTTTTCCAAGACTCTTACTACTCATATTTGGTGTACCTAACTCATCAGTAACTAAATTTGATTAGGAATACTGTTGTTGCGTAGGAAACTTTTGATTAACAGTTTAATATTTTAGTACCTACTTGTAATTGCTATCGCTATCAGTTTGTATTGATCAGTTTATAAAGTAACGTTATACTTACTGAGGGTTGGAGCATTTTACATAATTAAATTTAATAAAGAAGGAAATTTTTAGACAAAAGCTCACCAACCTTTTCAGTACTAAGTGAGTTCTCGTCAGTCCTAGTAAAAGATACCATAATAATTATACTGAAATAATTATATTGCTTCGGCTATCGTTCATACGAAAGCATGGAATCGTCCCAGCAAGGAATACTTTTGACTCCTACCCTTTTTTATTTCATTAAAAAAGGCATAACCTACGGGAAATACTTGCAAGTTCATCCATACGTTTGGAATGAGGCTAAAAGTAGA
>JAQFZC010001341.1:0-31392 GCA_034695205.1 Dicyrtoma fusca
CTGTAAATTGTAAGTACATGCTTATATTACACTAATCTTAAATGTATGCTTTATTATTATTATTATTATTATTATTAATTATATTCTCAGTCAGTCCTGTTTAGCAAGCTATGCATTGTTCCATTGTCATTGCGCATTGGGAGTAAATTAAAATCTTCAATTATATTGTGAATGACTTAATTATTTTCTTTAATGACTAAGGTTTAGGTTAAAGGTGATTGATAATAGTATATAGCAGATACGTGAATCTGCAGTATTGCAGTTTCGAATTCCAACATTAAAGGAGGATAGGACAGCTATAGATTTTTTCATCTTTAATTCTTCATCTTGTTACACATGTTACACGTAGTTAGGTGTTTATGTGTGTATAGCTAGGTAGGTTAGTAGTTTAGTAGCTTATGCTTTGTAGTTTGTGTAAGGTGGAATTTACACGGGATGCAAAGTGTGTTATCTAAAGAAATGTTGTGGAATATTTATTCAGTACATGTCTACCTACTTACTTACTTAAGTAACTACAAGTTTACATGGATATCTGTTCTGCCGGTTCTTAATTCTGACGCATTGACAAAAGATTAAATTTTGCATCGTCAAGATCACTAAGAAATTATTTAAACTAGGTAGGTAGGTGAAGTGAGCTTTTACTTTTCTACAAGTAACTCGGCTCATTAGGTACATCTGTTTTTCCGTTGGACACCGCAGAGCAGAGCAGACAAAGACAAAAGACATCGTAAAGGCACCCTTATGAGCTTATGACTATCATAATTGTATTGTTTAGAAGTGATTTAATAGTTTTGATGAATAATTAAACAACGTTATAATAATGTACCTAATATATCTATTGCTCGTATAATATGTAGGTACATAAAACGTGTTTGAGGCTCTAAACTAAAGAAATACCCGACTCCCAGTCCCGGTTCCCGGTCCTTCGCCCAGTCACTATTACTATTCAGTTTCAAAAATTTTCGGCTTGAACCTATACTGACGTTTATCATTGGCAAAAGCTAAGCTAGGTTGCAGATACAAACTCTCATCCTACCTTTCTTTCCTTTCCAACATCCAAATGGCAAGTGCACCACATGTAGGAGTTGTAAATATGTACTCAAGATGAAGTAAGTAGGAACGTGAATTGCAGAGCGAACCTCATCTTTTCTTTCCCAAGCAATTCTGAAATATGTAGAATACAATCTATTTAAAAAAAACTGTCAACGTTGCATTAAAATTAATATTAAAAATTGCGTGGTATTTCTCAATTAAAGAGTAACAAGCAGCATGTTCTACCGTGCTAGAATTCTGCTTAATTAGGTAAACGTATCTATGAATTGTTAGCAGGTCGTTCTTAAGCAAAAGCTTTTGCCGCTACATTACCTTCATTCACTCGTATGCTACCTTTGGTAATGATACCTTCGGGTTCTTAACAGGGAATGATATATCGACCTCTCGCATACTTTGATGTGCGAAATCTGTAGCGGATTGCAGAGTGAAAGTATGACCCTGTGAACCCGTAAAACTAAACAAATGTCATTGATAGATTGGACCCCTCTTGTTGGAATAAAATATCTGTAAACTTGAAGCGTTAATTTAATTATTAATTAATTATATTAATGCACAGGTGCTATTTAATCATTCGTGCTTATACTCGACGCAGGATGCAGTAATTTACCCTCATCGTGGAGAGAGATGTCTGTCTGTACCTTTATTTACAAGCAATTCGTCGGTAAACAAAATATTTTATTGCCGAACTATTTTATTAATCCCATGTAAAGTAGACACTCTCTGTAACTGGTGATGCGATGGTCTGGGTCTGATGGCAAATATACATTTTGTGCTCAGAATTTGCTTAGAATTTGGAGAGAATTTGGAGACACTACGTCAGCTTTTGCTTATTTTTAATAAAAACTATGCAGTTAGCGACGGCAGCAATGCAAAAATTACATACAGGTGACGATTGACGAATGATGAACCTAAAAATGAATATGCATGCTTCCGCGTAGGCCAGTTGCAGTTTGCAGTTCCGCCGTCAGCATTGAAGTGAACTAATGTTCGATGTGAGTACGACACGACTAGTATTTAAATTAATCGGTATGTACTTAAGTAATAATTGATAACTATTCAAGAAAATGTGAATTATGCACAACAATCTTATAGGAAACTTTACAAAATAACCGTCTGAATTTGGGATTAGTTTGAAATCAAACTGTTAAAGCACATTAATGCATCGCTATCACCATCGCCTCGCATTGTAAGAAATAAGATTTATGCATTAGCAATAATCAGCATGCATACAAAAATCCAAATTGAAGTGACCATCACTGTGACCGTGCAGAAATCATGCAAGTACATTCGTAGAAGGTAATGCCCGTACAATGAAATTAATAATAAATACATATGCTAGTGTACGAAAATAAAAATCTTTTTTACAATTTCGATTTCTTTATTTTTCTAGTTAAAATTTGGAAATCAGACGTCATTATGAGCAAGTACTGAATACTAAACTAATCTACGAAGCCAATAAGTTATTTGGTGTCCCCCAAAACATTTTTTTTTTTACATATCTCGTACATACACAACAGAGGCGGTGTGTATCATGTAATAACATCCATGATTCTTGAACTATGTCATATTATAACGTTTTCCCCTTCTCAAGTCAACCATAGTATATAATATGTAATAGATATAATCTGTACAAGATATTTTTTTTTGTAATATGCATTTACTTACATTATTGATTATTGTTATCAAAAATGCTTTTGAATTGTAGTACATAACAAGTTATCAGTAATAAATGTGTTAACAATGCGTAAGCAAGGATTTTTTGTAATAATGCAATGAACTTGTACTTAACCCCAACAACCAATAAACAATTTTGAGGACAATCATACTTTATAATTCGTTTGTAACTTTGCATATAAACAAAATGTTCCCCAATACTTTAAATATGCATTTTAGTTGTCTTGTATCAATATGCTTGCTGACTTTAGAATTAGTTTAGTACACTACATTAAAGCATTGTACAATGTACACATAAATTGGCTACAGAGCTCAGGTGCCCATAATAAAACGTTCTTATACTGTTTTACTCTGCGTACCTGAGAGTGCAACCATTTTAAGGGTCCAATGCTTTATTTTGTACCCTCTCTCGCGACTCTCGCCAATATATTATATTATGTATCCTTCCTCACAATACTATTATTTTTTGTCAATGTATACTATATAATTTAATTGCATAAAGCGTGGCCGGGGACTGATGGCATTTTTACGGTGCATTTTATTCAAATCATGAAGCTGACCAGTATTTTAGCGTTTTTAAAAAATTGTAGATTCCTGTCTTGGTATGTACGTCTTGGCTAACGCTAGTATACTGTATTCAAACGATACTTATTCTTAGTAATATTGTAATCACTAATACCATTAAACACTGGATTGTATTAAATTACGTACATTTTTACTTATTAGACATTTACAACGTTTGTTCTTGGTAATTAAAGTTTTAACCTGGCTGGCTAGACTTAAAGCTTTATTGAAACCGCATGGACTAAAACTTCACTGTTTATATTGTATAGTAGTCGTTAACACTACATATTTGATAATACTTAATACTTAACAACGTCCACCTATAATACAATATAATATATATATATTTCGTACATTACACGCTTTACTCATGCATCTCTACCCACTATCCTGTTTACTTACAATCAGTTTAAAATCAACTTAATATTATAGGCCAAGGCCATTAGTACAAGAATCAAGATACAACTGTGGTAGACCAGCACCAACCAACGCAACGATGCTTCTAAGAACATCATTCAACTCACGTTCATTATGTTACTAAATAAAGAGATAACTTGCGACATTTTTATTATTTAAACATAGTAAACATACGAACAAAAAAACTTGAAATAAATTGCTTTACTAAATACACAACGATATCAAGAATTGCATTCTGCGAATAAATCATAGTATTCTGTATGTGTAAAAATGGCCGACGACTCACCATGTAATGTTGAGTAACAATCAACTATTTACTACCTATATATATATATTAATTTCCAAAGATTATTTTATTTGTATAAAGTTATCGAAGTAAAGAAATCGAATGATAGGAAGGATCATTGAAAAATGTGGTATGTACAAATGACACCGATTTCTCTAAAGAACAGGTACCAAATGATACGCTATAATTGTAACGCATCTTTCATTGTTGCATCGGTTCATAATAACAGATCCTCAATCCTCAGTACATATCAATGCAATTAAAAATGAGCTTCTTAAAATGTGCACATATGTATAAACAAATACGTCCATTTTTATATTGCTTTGATATCGCTTGCCTACGCTGACATCGACGACGTAACGTTAACTAATGCCTATACAATTAACATCGAAACATTGACTGACGGCACAAATGCATACTTCCCACTGATTTAACGTAAGTATTAGCAGTAAGTATTGCTTATTACTTATAACAATGTATCCAAAATTTAATCAGTCGCCACGAATAAACTGGTAAACTTAAAACAAAATTAATGTATACAGAGCATTTGGAGCGTAATTAGAACTTAGATTGACACTATGGAGCTGACAGTTTAATTTTAGTTTGCATTTAAAAAGTGCGTGCTAAAATTTCGAACATTATTTGCATCTTTTTTTCGTCCCCAATAAATATACTAATAATACAATATTGGACTAATCTTGCTAAATATGAGAAAGCAACACCTAAATCATGAAATCAAGCATCACCAGTAACAAATTACATTGCCCTTACTCTGAAAATACTTTTGACAAATGAGGCTAATTAAGTATAACGTATTACTATTATTTTCAACAGCGAACACAACTTACACCAAACATTTAGGCAAAATGGTTTTCTTTTAGATACTGTAGGTTTTACTTTGACTTGAACTTTTTTTCTTCACATTTTGACTTCCTCCAAATTAATTATATTAATTAAAATAAGAACTACAGCATCTTTTAACCTCAAAATAAGCAAATTGCTTAGAGCGATTTTGAAAATTAAATTTGTTAGCACAATAAGGCGATGTTTGAGTCTATACGCACAAAAACAGATTAACTCTTTGAGACTTAATCTAACTGAAAGTTTGCATGCATCGTAAATTAACACAGCATTAACTACACCATTTTTAAGTTTATAAGTAATTTCCTCTTTTCTTCCTCAGAACTTCAAGAATTTATCATGGCCATTCAAACAACTATTTCTTTGATAAAGTAAAAAGTCTGACTACTAAAAACACATACGCGAACAAAATAAATAGTGTTTGCAAACTCCACTACAATTTCCCGGTTCAACTCACTATCAACTCATCTCATCTCACACTTGAATATATACCAGCAAAACAAATTATAAAAACCTAAAATCCGATTGGCTAAGGATAGGTATTACAATTACACAATGCATAATTTGGAGCACTTAGGAAGCAAGACGTTTTTCGTAATCGCAATAAAAAACCACCAACGAAAGCAAGCTACCTATTTAGCTATCTTTTCGAATGTTTTGTCCTCAAGTTCATTTGGCGTTAAGAGCTTTGATAACTATAAGAATCGGGGTCTAACTGATGAAAAATGTTTTGACATCCATAAAATACAAGAATGGATGCGCATCTTCCTCATTGTACCACAATTATAAAACCAGGATACAAATGCCCACCAAGTGTGCAGATTCACAAAGCACAAGATTCAAACCGTGGTCGTCCTACACAAAGATTTTTAATGTGAAGATTTTGTGATATTCAGAAACGGAAGGAAACTGTTGCACGTGAATATCAATTGCTGTAAAACAGATCATAAAAATTATTGCTATTCCCGTTGCAACATCGTTTCCCCCTAGCGCAGTCAGCAAAAGCGTCGTCGTGTCAATCTAAGCAAATTAAGTTGCCTACATATATATTTTTATAGATTTTACAAAGAAAACAACCAGTATTTTACGAGAAAAAGCTCGTTAATTTGGCTAACTTCAGAAATGATCGTTCAAGTATGCTTTCTCTGAACCAAGTTTGATACTTTCTATTTGCACTTCCTCGTTGTTACTCTCTACGACATTAAATATTCGGTATGTGAAAGACACCTTTGTCTCGAAAAATGGGTTCGTTAAATATATAAAATTTGTCAACCAGGCATATTATCCTGATAATCGTAGTTGTATTTACAAAACCGATAATAAACTTTGTTTTCCGTTGAGACAGAGAAAAACCTGACTCAAACTAGGTAATTTGCAGAGGGTCAAAAAATATTTCTGGCTTTGGTCTGTTTGAACATTTGGACAGTTAAATTGTAAAATGTAAGACTCCTAAATGAAGCTACAAGTTAAAATTACAATGAAAATGCAATAAAAATTCTTTCCAGTTATTTTTTTGCACCAGTTTTGGCATACTGAATGAGTATTCTATACCTTAACGTAGTATAAACTGTGATTAGCTAATTGTCCATGAATATCTAAAATCAATCAATTCTACGCGGAGACAGTTTCAACCATGCTCTTCTTAATTATTTCTCCAAAATTTTCCGTAATTCCATCATCATCTGAGAGATTCTCAGGTTCACCCTCCGTATCCTTATTCTCGACATCTTCATCTTCACGGCTGATTTGTTGAAGAGTTTGGAAAGCATTTTTACAGGCACCTATAGCAGCCCCTTGAAGTATTTCTGTGAACGATTCCAATTTGGTGTAGGAAGTAACAGTGTTTAAGTCAGTGTACGCTGGAACAATCTTGGTTGCTTCTACTGGCGGTGGCTGACTACATCCATTTTCAACAAGAACTTCCTCAGGTAACGAAGCACTATTTAAAGATAAAAATGACGGCGAGTTGCCATTATGTTCATGGTCCTGCTGGTTTTGATGGTCACCGGTATAACCGTCACAACCATTGGAGATTTCACCGAGGGAAGCATACCCATTGGAATACTCTGTCTTTGGGTACATGGGCTGTGTGACATTTGTATTATACGAATGATGAACGGTATTATGAAGGTGAGGAAGAGTTTGATGCTGCTGTTGGGGGGCGTCTGCTGCATATGCATGATTAGTTGCATTAGTATGATTGTACATGGGTGCTGTACTTTGATGAGAGAGCGAATGATGGTATGACTGCTGAGGTTGACTTTGTCGGTGGGAGAGACTATGAACAAGCATGTTTTGATGATAAGGCGCCTGCTGATGTGAATGCTGATGGTGGTGTAGAGAATTCTGCACGGATGCATGATTGTGACCGTAGTAGGCAGCATCTGCATATTGGTTATGTCTATGCGACGGTCTTCCAGAGGCTGCGATCGTGGAGTCCATTACAGCGTTTTGATTTACTGTACCGACACCCGAAACTACATTTTGTACTAGGAAATTCATTTCAAGAGGCCTATGGTGACTGTTGATTTGGTCAGTCGTGACGGCAGGTGCGAATCGATTGTCACCGCTCTCGTTGGAAAAGTCATCACTCGTCTCAGAGTAGGAATCGTCTCGAAATGTTGAGTAGAGATCAAGAGAATCCTCTCTCCCAGACAACTCATCACCACGGTGAAATACAGGCTGAGAGCTAGTAGCATTTAAACTTGGATTCAAGTTGGGTGTCGTAATATCCAGAGGGGGTTCGAAGTGAACATTGGTATAATTACCCGCATTTACACATGATTCAAGCTCCATTGTTGAGCTAAAAGAAATATCCCTTAGCATTGACCGGGTGTACTTGTATTGCGGGTCGTTAGCATCTGGAGTTTGCTGCTGCATCTGCTGCTGGGGATGTTGAATTTGATGCTGTGTAGTCGGTGCGTTCCAGTATTGTTGGAATGAACAATGAGGTTTCAGCTGATGCTGTAGAGATGTGCTGGATTGGTTGTACGGTGCAGAGAGGTCACTCATTGATCCAAGAACTCCCAGACAATTTATTGACGCTTGTTGTTGTTGCTGCTGATGTGAATTTGGAAGGTGAGCATTTGAGGGCAGCACCAAGGTGTTTCCTAAATGTAGATTTCCACTGCCCTAGAAATTAAACACACAGGATTCGTTAAAAGTGTTTTGTGTAAAATATGTTTAATAGCATATTCATGTGAAAAGCAAAAAAATATCTATTATGAGACTAAAGAGTATCTTGCTAGGAATATTCTTGTCCTGTATAGTACGGTGTCTACCTCATTGAGTTGGGACAGAGTAAAAGTTTTGCCGTATAAAACTAAACCCAACAAGAAGATTTGAAACCTGGTCGGACTGGAGTAGATACGTACATAACACCATCAAACTTTCTACAAAGTCCCTACTACTGACTATCCCGTAATTTCATTTTCGCTGACACCGTCCCTCCATGGCGCCCATTAATGTTTCTTGTTTCACATACACATACATATTTGTCGTCTTCCCTATTCATAAATTTTACTTATATTTTCAACCATTCATTTTCTTTATCCTATGTTCAGCCTTATAATCAACGATGAAATTTGTAAAAAACATACAATAATATTGACTTACAAACATCCCAATCATCAATACATAATATTCGTTTTGAATTGTTCTGTAGTCATATTTAAAGTACGGAATAGTATTATGATCAATATAGTATTAACAACAGGAAAATAATGTAAGGTACCTTTATATTCTTCATGCAAAAGAGATTAAAGAATCCCTAATTGTTTGTCTGAATTAATTTAACTTACTTGTTCACACTGCTTCTTTTCCAACTCGATTCGCATGAGAGTGTGAATGAAATGAGTACGAACCCTAATAGGATTGAATTCAATTCGTCCATTCTGATTGGCACAACCATCGCGACTACAGCCACAGGGAAAATTGAGGCGGTCAACCTACATACAAATACAAACATAGGCTTAGAATAGCACAACACATCTGGATTACTGACACAAATAATTAAAAGGCAAGCCTAACCCAACGTACACTGCAATAAAAATAATTATATGCACACAAATTACAAAACGAACGATAATATCAATCAGATTGCATTAATCATGAATTACAACTCAACAGATAATATTTTCATCTATAGTAATTAAATTGCTTGAATCACTGATAATAAGTGATAAAGAACGAATAACGTACAAAAATTAAACTGTCCCGACACAGAGAGGAATACATCTACACCGTAACTTTAAACTTTTAACATTCCAGTAAACTCATCATTGCAACCATAGTTGACAGAACATTAAATAATACATTAAGTTAGTTACCTGGCATTTAATTCCAGCCTGAGCGCAAGAACAAGAATCCGGATCACAGTAAGATTTGCATGAGCACCCACAAAACTCCCTCGATGTTCGAATGTCACGGCACTCTTCCTTTTCCAAAGAGTCGATTTTTTTAATACCTGCCTCTCGTAGGAGAACACGGCGCTGCCGGGTCGGAACAGGCTGCAGGAAATAGTAATTGTCCAAATCCATTTCCAGATCAGAATCGCTTTCCTCCTCATGACTGTCACTGTCATCACTTGAATGATGTGAGTTCGGCAATCCTATCGGATTTGCATCCTCGTCACCTGCTAAAGAATCTTCTGATTGTTGGTGAAGCAGCTGATTTTGTTGTTGTTGTTGTCTCAATCGAACTAACGTTTGCTTGTGAAGTCTTCGTTGTTCTGCTGCGTGTTCTAAAAGCGAAAATTTTTTGGTGCAGGTATGTTGTAGACCCATTCCCAATGTTGAACCGCCCTGAAAGAAAACAAATAAGTTATTTAAGATTTAGCCATAAAAGGTAAGCAAATGCACGTCGGTTCTGACACGGTTGGTACAGAAAACTATGTAAGTATAAAATAAACGCATAGCACCACGGCCCTGTCAGTCTGCGGAATTTAAAAATATATTGTTCTATTTGTTACCATTGTAGTATTTCTTCATTACTTTTAATTACTAGCACACCAACTTGTAAGAAAATTATAAACAAGTTAAATTAGTATTGATAATGGTGCTATGAAAGATCTGCAGGTGATACTTCATTTTAACCTCATGAACTCACTGGAATCTGACTGCGTCTGATATCTGCTGTGTCGCCCGATTGCAAAACCTGTAAACACTTTCTTGTTACGATTGATTTTGAATAGATTTTATTCATGTCTCAGGCTATATTCCGTACATCATTAATACTTTCCAAGGACTGAGATAAAATATTGTAATAAAAAAAGGGGTGGACTGGGTGGCAAGAAAGGCCCCTGGCAATGAAGAGTACGCCGTTAAGCATCAGGGGCAAAAGGTCTCCATTTACGCAAATGAAAGCGAGTCCACTCCGGCAATCGCCCGACTGGCCAGTTCGCCTGCTAAACAATATTTTACGAAGTATCAACTTCCTCTTTACATAGGTAGGTATCTATCTTTACATCAAAAAAGTGTCCGGATCACCCAAGCATCAAATGCCGCAGAATCTACAGCAACACTTCCACTCTATGAATTCCATTTCCCTGTATTTGGTACAAGTATTGTATAACGCCCCAGCAGACACAGTAGACCCGGAACACAATTACATACAGACTACACTTTTAAGTGCCTACATAAAATATCTGTCCTAATAATCTTTCAACACTTTTCAAAATACTACTATCATTAAAACAGAAGTAATAATTATATAAAGAAAAACTTTAAAAAGAGTAGATAGCATCCTTTGTTTACAGTTAAAATCCACAAGATGACTATTTAATTTTTAATAAACGCTTATTAACTTACTTGCGAAGGAACGCAGGTAAATCCTTGAGCGCGGGGGAAATAGTATACGGTAACACCGTCAAAATTAATCGAACGCCTTTTCTTTGCAGCCGTGCAATCCTCCGTTGTACTCTCACTCCGTCGTTTCAAAAGGCTTCTCTGAGGTGTAGCATTTAAATGCGCTACATGCGGGAGACTCATGTGATCCACTGATGCTGTACTACTACTAGACGTTCCCGCCTCACTGTCCGCATCACAATCTAAAGATGAGTTGAGGGCAGTGTCTACCATGTAAGGCAAAGTTTTTACATCGCTTTCCGACGTTAACGCTTGCTGACATATCGAATTTTTGACAAATGTGACGCCTTGATTAGACTGAGGCTGTTCTTCAGTTCCTAGATCAGTAAGTTCGTGCGGGGGTGAAGACCGAGTTTCTTCATCCGCAGGAAGGTCTACTGTTGGCTTCGGAGATGTAACAAGTATTTTTTCGTCTGTCATGTCGCTTGCGTTCTCCTCTGCACCATGTAGCAGCTCAATGCCTGAATCTGTACTTGGATGGTCTTTGCCGTTTACTTCTTTGTTTCCTCCTCCCCTGTCTTTCAAGCTTTCCACTGGTAAGTTCTTTTTAAAATCTTTGTCACAACTAACTATATCATCTTTTCCAGCTGTAGTTTTCAGACACTCGTCCAGAACTGGCTCATCACCTCCTTCCAATGATGGCGTGTTATTCATTATGCTAAGTCAAAATACTTCCAAGTTTCAAGATCAAGTTAAATTGGCAAGCTCCTGTCATCCTTCACCTCCGAGAATCGAAGATCCATGCTCCTCATACTTGATGTCAAAACATCTCAAACGAATCTCACAAAAACAGGTCCCGCACAACTATAAGCTTCTTTATTAAAAGTATATGTACTGGTACTGGTACTCCTTATCGATAACGTTTCTCACAAGACGAATCCCAAATGACCACGTTCTTCTTCAGTTTTCCTACAATCAAAAATATCCACATACATTTAGTCATTAGTCATCATTTATACTCCGTTATATTTTTGCCAGCATCCATTTACACGCTAAAGCAGCTGTTAGCAAAATATGAGTTTTCCCCCAGTCCATTGGATGGATACCCCAAGGATTTAGTTGCATTATACATAACTACTGAGGCTGTAAAGGATAAACAGTATTGCATCTGTTTCTAATAAGACGGTGATTTTACTGCGGCAAATTATAGTTAAAATTACAATGAACAATGCCACTTGGTACCCATCAGCTCAGCCTTTACTATTGTGAACGGCGTCACTCGACTCACCCTATAGCTGTTTAATCATGCTTTACTTAAAAATCGTTACGTAATACACCTAACTTACGAGTTATATAAGTTTTTCTTGGAAACAGAAAAATTAAAATTCAGATAAGCTCAAAAACATAACAGAGAGAGAGAGAGAGAGCGTGGCACGTATGTAAACAAAACTCAACAACTTAGGCACCTACTTTATCTGAAAATTGTTTCACTTGCAGCCTTATGTATCAAATACAAGCTTTAATAAGCTTAAGCCACAAGGAATGGAAATATTAAAAATCAAAAACAATGCAATGGACATCTGCCCTTAAAGCAGATAGGAAATGTTTTAAAAATAACAAGGTTAGATCCGAAACTATTGAGAAAGAATAGCTTCCTTTTGCTATGCTGAGGATACAGCAATAATTCGGCTGTCATAAAGACGATGGCGCTGCACGTTATCTCAGGTACAGCTGCTACTAGCAATATACCAATTACAGAATTTCTAAAACAGCAGTGTCGACGTGCATCTCAAACCATGAGGTAATTATTTCAGAAAATCTACTCACGATCAGCTACAAACACAGAAATGGACCCTTTTGAATCCTAGAAAAAGCTTTCCCCACTACGCTCTCTTTCTGTTTTAATCCTTCGTTTTCTTAGACATAGTTATAAATATATATCGTTATATACCAATATAAAAAATACCCGTAGTACCTGTAAAGTATTATAGTACATTATAGTCGTTATAACTGGAGACTTTGCTCTTCAACATTAATAATCTGCAGATCTGGTATTTAATCTATGACATGTACTAGTGCACCGGAGTGAGCCGTATCTTGAAACATACACTTAAAAATCTGAGATAAAGCCGATTAAAATAAAATATTTCCGTTGGTTCATTCATCAATATACAGGGCAATGCTTTTTTCTGCACCACATGTACAGCACAACTCAACAAGTAACGTGTAAACACTGCCCGAAAATAAAAATCAAAAATTAAAAGATACAATGAACCAACACAATAATTAATAGCTACATACCCCTATTTACTCCATATCACAGTATACAAACGTGATGATGTGATGAAACTGAATAGGTATAAAAAGGAAGTACATAGGTACTAATCATGATTAAAGACGTAGTTTTCTGTAATTAAATTAATCAAAATGAAGTCTAATTTTTACTTTTATTATGAACAGAACACATTTTCATGTTCTGTGTCAAGTCATCTCTATCGTAATTGAAAACATACCATGGCACGGGAACGAAGGGCAAGAAAATAGTTAAAGACGGGAGAGTGTAAACGCGTAAGCGTATTCACTGGTGCTGAAGCGAAGCTGGGTGGATATATCATTACGTACTGAATTGCACAGCCTCAAACCTGTGACAAGAGTTAAAGGATGAAAGTATACTATCCACTGCTATTATACACAAGTTTTTTTTTAGCTCCCAGCAATTTAGAAGCAACCAGAGTTGTATGTTGTATCTCATCATCGTCGTATCTCTCTCGAACTCCAACAGAAACCCAACGCATATGCATATGCATGTTCACGTCATTATACGCTTACGTCAATCTGAATCATCCACCTCAAACCTAGCTATTAAATTAACTTAACTTTTACTCACTATTTTGCAATCAAATCCTCCCTGAGCAGACGCTCATCCAGTGGATAATACATACGCACGTAGTGCATACTTATCACAGTAAAGGTACAGATACGAGTATACAAAATCATATATATAATTATTATTTAAGCGTATCTGCTTTATCTTCAATAACGTAAATGCTACAATATATGTGTACGGACCATCTGAATTACTGCTGCTAGCTACAAGCTACACAACATCCTGAGAATATCTCTGCAGTGCAACTTTTACTTTTTACAAAAAGCAAGTGAATCCTATTATTCCAGAAGTATGGGCGTAGTTTTTAGGGGTCTGCTTAGGAGGGGAGGGGGGTATCTGACAATTGTAACGGACTAATTGTTGCCAGATACAAGATGAACGCCAAAAAAATGAATGACGCAAAAACTATGACTAATACCTACCTATAAGGAAGGCATGTAAAATATAATACACAGTAGAAATTTAAAACAAAAATAATTTTGACAGGGCTGTTTGGAAAAAATTGTGGCTTCGAGATTTCATTAGTTTGAAACCAAATTCAAAATGTACTAAAAGCGAGCGAACAATTTCGACGCAATCATCGTAGGTACCTGATTCAATAATCCTATCACAGTCTATTAGATTACTTGTCATAAATTTCACACAGCATATCTTGGCATACGCACCATCACTTTCTTTCTATGTACAAGCTATAACCACCTACCTAATCCTTTTTTATTTTTAAACTAACTCTACACGCCGGCAATAGCCCCCTCATCCTACAATACTGAACATTTCAAACACAGGGAACTTATGGGAGGGGAAAGGGGGGGGGGCGGTGGAGAGTTAAATCGAAAATTTAACCTTTTTAAGTCGAACAAGTAATTTAGTAATTTTGCATAGGCAAGATAGCAAAATATAAATGTTGGTGAACTCTGTATACTATTTAATATGCTGCCTTATACGTATTTGTTTCATTCTTAAAGGTTCCGAGGATCCTTCAACTCCTTCCTTCTAATGCCACTGCTATTTTGGTGAAATCCAAATATTAATTTTAGTAATCAGAATCACAACCAGAACAGATATTTTAAATTAGCATCCCCACCTACTACTACTACCACTAACAAGAGAATATATTGCAGGACTTTTACTTTCCCAGTAAGTGTGACTAACGATAAGTACCTCCTAGTGAGGCGAACACTCCACGACCGTAATAAAAGCAAACCACGAATAAATAATTGATACAAAGTAGCCAAAATTCACCGACAGAGAATAAAACATCTAGATTTACAAAATAACAAAATCATACTGCATAATATAATGCTAAAAGGTTAAGATTGACAGGAGTAGAGTCTGACTTGTATGGATGAACCATACCGCAGGGTATAAATACATACGCAGCGTCGATACAATGATGAGAGTCAATTTACATTTTAAGTCCATTGGCTCAGCTTTTAATATTTAAATGTGGGTACTCACAGTTGAAAAGATGAGCTTAAAAATCCCATGTGTTTCAACCATTAACTCTGGTGATCACGATATTAGTAATGCAGATTGGAACTTTTCAAATCATTAACAAATGCACCTATCCAACTAGGTTTCCGTTTCCGGTTTGGCCCAACACTCGAAACAGTTACGTGGGTACATGCAGCACACACACAGGGTGCTTCAAAATGTGGTTCTTCTGCTCGTCCTCCCTCCCTCACATTATTTACTCGACATCCCTTCTCTTCGCTCTCCCTCTGTAATTTTCTCCTCCATCATTCAATTTCAAAAACAACTCGACTCTAACGGAACTGACTTCCACATCGACAGTTTTGTACTCCTAATTGAGTTTTAGCCAAGAAATATCAAGTACCTTCAACCTACACATCAACAATGTTACATTCAGTCCTACCCAGGCAGGATTACTATTGCGCTAATTATTCTCAAGAAATTTTGAATCGAACGCTATAAAGTTTATTCTACACATGCACATCCACCAATACCATGTACTGAGCTATTTATTAAACTTAAGCTGTATACTAATGTATATAGTACGAGATAAGTACTTATATACATGCATAATATGTGCATGCACACATGAGATGCCCCTACTCCTTCCTCTCTGAAAAAAACAGCTGTACAATTCCGTCATGTGAGAATGAAAAAAGCCTCTCTTTCTCTGTCGAAGGAAGTAAATAAAAAAAAATCCTATGCGAATAAATAAGCAAAGCAATGCGAAGGTTAAAACTAACGCAAATAAATGCTGAGGCTGCATCTGTATAGGAGACTGCATTAATACTGCGTACATACACTTTTCAACGTAGTTCCACAGTACACAGTAACGATATTGTCAGGATCGACACCGAGCAATGCCACAAGATATGTAGATGCTTCTATTACACATCAACAATTTGTTAATCTATTAGTTCACCAGATAAATCTTAATCATCTCTTGATCACGAGCCGAGGCTGAAGCTGAAATACGGGAGAATTCCCTCCTTATACATCCTCTGCGCACTTCATTATAATATTATACCCTGTATATTATTTACCTATATAATATTATAATTCATTTGGCTAGAACACCAACAAAATCTATTCAAGACTGGCGATAAGTGTCAAATACCAATACACAGCTCTCCCTCTCTGTACTCCTTATGGGTCTCCGTCAGTCCTACCTGATATAATACAGAACAGAGCACACAGCATCATTGTAAGAGAAGAGACGTCAGATGCGATGCGATGGGCATCTATACCTACATAATATGTACAGCAGGAAGACCCACCAAAAGAGGCTCTCTTCTCTACGTAAAAGTTAAGCAGTTCTCTCTCTCTCTCTCTCTCTTTCCCTCGTCTCGCACAACCCAAACCCAAGTAAAGTAAGTATGCACACAGCATACTAAATCAATACACAAGATTCTAGCATACTATACACATAAAGTCAGACCCGGCACATTCCATACATCCTACTTTACCTTTAAATCAATAATTTAAACTCTACACAGAGAATCGCATGGAAATCTGTCTTGATTATTTCTCTCTGGCAATATTCTATAACCATCAACTCCGCTCTCCAGCCACCAAGTAAAGTAATAGGTACAACATGATTTGATTTGTACGGAGCTAATGAGAATACGAGGAAAATAAATAACATAGGTAAATCCACACACAAAAACACACTTTTTATTCATTTTAATAATAAAAATCCCCTCCACTAACCCTGCCAATAATGTCAACTAATAAGATTTAGAAGGAAAAGGGAGAAATTATCAAAATGTGAGGACGTAACATGAAACTGAAAAAAGAGCACCGTACGGCCACTGTATGACTGACTGTACTGGGTGACAAGTTGATAATATCTGTAGATTTAGATGAGTGAGCAGAGAGAAAGAGGAAAGGAACGGATATTTTCCAATGGATTGTTACGTTATATATCTGTCTCCCGAAAACTACAGGACTCTGGGAGGCAGGAGGAATAATACGACCGACGTCGACGTCTCAAGTCCCAATCCCAACCTCAACCACATGGGCATGTATATATATATACAAACAACAGCAGTGAGTCTATCCCTATAAAATAATACACGAGCGAGCTTCCACTCCATGGAACCATTCCAATCATTCTAGCTATTCTATCCCCAGCCACCCTTATATATCAGTAATAAAAACCTGTATACATAATACATACCTGTACGACAGAACACAGAACAGAACAGAACACAGAGAGCAGTGAGGACTGAGAGCAGCGTGTAAAGTCTCATAATATACCTACGACTACTACCACATACATAATGCACATTATCCTATTACCAGATTTCTTATATAAGTCTGCTCTCTGTCATCTCTCTACTCCGTAGTATGTACCTACAACCATTACTGCTCTTTCAGCCCAATAAGGAGGTACGCAAATGAAAAAACAAATTACACGCTGTTCCGTCATACGTTTTACTTCCTCCAAAAACCTAACAACACATTTTTATCATATATGTAGGTATGTATTTCTTGTACTAGTAAAGTGAGTCCAAGACCTTACTGTTGGTATAGGTACATATAATTATTACGAGTATGACAAGTAGGGAAAAATAAAGCTGAACGTGTGAACATTTCTCTCTCGTGATTAGCTTAAAACCAACGTAAAATGTAAGGAGATCTAGATAATGATACATTAATACCTACGCAACATTAGCATTTACACCTTCAACTTGGTGGTAGTTGGGAGATGGGAGATCGTCAAATCGTAATCGTATCGTAATAGGCGTAAATACCTAGTAAATTAATCCTCTAATTTCATGTTATTTCCGACGCTCCAGCCCACAACAACGTGGAGCTCACCCTTCATTCTCCACTCATCCTTTATTTTATCCTTCTTACGTAAATAGTAAACAGCGGACAGTCAATAGTCCTCAGTGGTCAACTTGTTCACTTACCCTTCAACCGTGAAACCGTAAAGCCTCTGATCTACCTATGTATATAGGTATGTACCTCAGTTGTCAGTAGTTTTTCAACGTTTAACCAATAATAAATTATGATTATGAATTATCCAAAATCTAAACACGTAATTAATTTAGCCCGCTCATCCGCTGTCCGTCCCATCACAATCACAATCACAAGCCCGCAATAAAAAAAAACAATGAAAAAATACAAACAACAAAACTCACTCGCTGCCGCTAATAAATAGCCTACTAGCTGCTTTTTGCTTCAATGAAATGCTAAATGGTAATGGTAGTGAAAGGAAGATAGGAGATTATAAACTTAATAGATGATCTTACCTCTGATGACGATGACTGGACGTCTTGCATCTTATTGGGACCTGACGACTGACGCGGTTGGAGTGGGTCCTGGTGGTCTTGTTGCTATTGTTTTGTTTTGTTATTGTTAAACGTTGTTCCATGCACATGGAGCGTGTGTGTGTGTATAGCAATATTCAGTATATCGTCAATGTCAATAATAATAATCAATTGATGGGGATCAGTTTCAGAACTGGAACTGGAGTCCGACGAAGAAAAACAAAAAACAAACTATATTATGTACTGCCATAACAACTTGCCACTGGTTCTCCTTTTTCACAAAAATATTTTGAAGATTCAAATTAAAGTGTTTCATACAGCACAACGAACGAGTGAACAACTGACAACGAATGAAGAACACTGGGAGGGAATTCGAATGGGGTGGCAAAAATACGGAAAAAAATAAATAAATAGTGTAGAAATTTTGAAATAGTGACCCGCGTCGAAAGTGTCGAAGACAGGTACACAAACACGGCTCACGTTCCCTTCCCTCGCTATACACCTTTTAAAGCCCAATGTTATGTTTACGGTTTAAAGGGTGACGGTGTGTACGGGCAGTACGGAGACGGTGACGGTGTGATGCGGTAGAAATATACTAAATAGGATCCGAATTCCGAATCTGAATTTATGATGATGATGATGATGTTGACTATAGGGGAAGATTCTTCTTTCTCAGATTCTCACTCACACGCTTTAATAATCTACATAATAATAATACTAATATATCCGTGTGCCGTCCTGGTCTGGTCCTGTGTTGTTGTCAGCAGAAAGAACTCTGTGTGTGTGTCTGGTCTCCGTCGTTTCTGTTTGTAGTTTGTGAGTGGAGTGGCAAAAGCAAAAACAGAGCCCTACAGAGAGTGAGTGAGTGAGCGAGAGAGAGACGGAGCGAAGGAGTAAGCAAGACTGCGGATTGGATTGGAATAGTCAGAAGGAGCACAATAATCTAAACCTAACCCAACTCACTCACATCACATTTCGGCCAGGCAGAAAGTAGCAAGCAGCACGCACGCAGTACACTCGGAAAGAACCTGTGTCAAATAAGAACATTACTACAACCAAACAGGCTCCAACTCCAAAACTCCAACAGTAGTAATTTTGTTCCCTCTACAGTCTGCAAAAGAAAAAAACAGCCTCCGTCCAGTGCCCATGCCGTGGCGGGGCCACCACAGCACTGGGGAGGGGACTTGCAATGGTTTTTTCAAGAGGGCCCCGGCAGCTGAATTGGGAGGGGCTCCGTGGACGGTGGATATGAGCGAGTGGTGGGTGGGTGTAGTATTTTTGAGCTCTCGTACATGAATTTTAAAGGGGTGAGTTGTGGGTAGAGATTTTTGGGAGGTACAATAGAGTTTAGTGTGCGAGTGGTATGGTATGGGATGGTAGTGGTGGATGTAGTATGTACCTACTTGTATGGGTGGTTGGTTGGTCTTGGTCTTGGTGCTCCTGTGTACTACACAGGGAGAGTGGATGTGGATATGTAGCCCAGTGTATCTAATGCAAAGGGGTACGTCCAATATTACGTCCTTCCATTTCGTTTAGAATATCCAACTTTCAACGTTTCAACAACAACAACAAAAAGTAAATGGAATGACCAAAATTTATGAAATTTTTGAGCTTTGGTAATGAGCGAGGTAATAATAAGCCGTAAGGTTACCTGACCTCTACTGGGGAACTCTACAAATTACCCAAATGCTGCGTCCGTGTCTGATTTTGAAACAGTCGTTGTTATAATGACTCTTTACATATTGAGTTCGGATGATAGCCTTGAAAATATAAGAACTTAATGGCCACAAATAAAATTTTCCCAAGAAAACTGTATGTAGTGTAGAGGCAAAAATCGTAAGATACTTCTCTCATTAACTCACCTGGATTAAACTCGTAGGCCATATGCCAGAGTGTTGCTAAATCCTGCGACCGCAGTTTAGAGGCTACATGGCACTTTAATCCAGGTGAATAAATGAGAGAAGTAACCTCGGTGTTTGCCTCTACAGCACGACCTACTGTCGGCCCATTATTTCAAGGGACCTAGCCAATAGTGCATGTGGTAGGCAGACCCTACACCCAATGTGGCCTAATTGTAGCCAGGGTCCTAATTGCGCGCACCCCCATTTTCTTGAGTGTCAAAGGTATATCACAGTCGAACACACGTTTACTATCCAAAGCCTAGTCACCGACGCTTCGACAAGAGGAAGGTTCGATTTTGATTGACCTTTGACACTGGAGAAAAAGGGGTGGTCACACTTAGAACACCGGCCACAATTAGGAACACGGACCCTACTTATTGAATTCAGGTCTGTAGAGGACACTTTTTAACCAGTGGAATAAACCATTTCAGCTGACGTCTAAGACCCTGATTTCACTTGCGGGCATAACCATGGTCAACTTTAGCTATTGTTAAATTATCTTAAATTTGCCTGTGAAATCCGCACTATCCATATAGGTAAAAACGATGGTTACTGGAGATTTCACACGCTAATCATTAGTAACTTAACTATAGCTAAAGTTAATTATGGATAAACCTGCAAGTGAAATCAAGGTCACATAGTGAGACTTCCACCTTCCAAACACTGGATTTGTGTGACCTCTACTAGGATTTTTGGAATCTACCTGTGTGTTATGCCCTCGCGGCTGAGAACTGGATGCTAAAGGATGTGTTGGTAATTATAGCTGATTATGTTCATGTACTGCTAAATTATTTATAGAATGAAGCAATAAAGTAGTTGTATCATCATCATCTGTTTTTCTTGTGGGAGAAAGCGCCTTGGAACGGTTGATGCTGCCATAGTGTAGTGTGTAACTTTATTATTTGAAATTTATTGTGTTGATGGCATGTAGACAGGCGATTGGCTTGAGCTCAAGTAATATAATCCAATAATTAATAAATAAAAATATTAAGGCGTTATAATTTATGTGACGACTTATGTAACGGCTCGGCTGGTCTACTGTACCTATTTAAGCTTAATTTTTTCTGTATGAGCAGACCACAGCAGGTGTGGTCAAAAGAATTGGTTGAGCCCATTCAGAACCAGTATTATAGAGTAAGAAGATCCCAAATCCCTGGTAGAGGCCACATGACGCAAGCAACATCCTAGTAGATCCTTTAACTACGAATGAGTTTCGCAGTACAATATAGACCCCTCCTATGACCCATGAGATTTGCAACAATTTAAAAGGGTATCCCTCTAAATTGCTTGTAAATCATAGGACGGGGCCTGTTTACTACAAATCGCATGCCGACGTTGTAAATAATGGTATTAAGGAACATGTAAACAACAGTTTGACAGAGGTCTCCCATCGTGTACTACTTATGTGCAAGTTGTAAAATATGCACCGCCCATTCCGAACCAAACAATTTAAAGGGCCCGTTACAGCTCATGGAAATGAAGGTCCCTTTAAATGGTTTGATCCATATAGCAAATTACTAAAGTAATGTAATTATGACTGAAGCAACAAGATGACAAGATTCATACAAATACGACGACAGGCACTTGCCTCTCCACCAAGTTTTTGGATGAGTGGTAATAATTGGAAGGCTCCACTGTGTACATCCTATGAGTAGTTGGGGTGGTAGTGGGCCAAATAGTTAAATATACTGAAAATGCTCAAACTTCACGCTGATCTCTCCCTGAACTACGATGTACACTGGTGACTGGTGAGAAGTGTGGTGGTAGTGTACAAAGTGAAAAAGAGAGAGCCACTGAAAGGGGGACAGAGGAGAGAGAGAGAGAGAGAGACGTGGATGATGTTGTGAGTATGATGAGGCATGCGAGCGCAGAGGAGCGTGTGGCTTAGCTTGGGAAATAACCGGAGGGGGGCTGGGCGAGAGAAGGTGGTAGAATGGAATGAGCACACAAAAAATATTCTAAGGTTCGTTCCTCTATCTCTGTACTAGCTGACTGTATGCGTGGTGCTGGATGGTGATCCACCGACCCACCGTATCTACCGTACCACTCTAAGGAGCCGTCCAACTATTACCTCCTGCAAAAGCATGTTGGAAAGGCAAAACAGATGATTTTAGTTTTTTTTCTTTAATGCATACATTTTAAACCGCAATTTATGCAATCTTTTAAAAAAATATGCATATTTTCGAAAAACAAGCTCTTTTAAAAACGTCTACTTCAAACAGGATTTTTAGCCTTTCTTTTCTACATTTTGATTCATCCCAGTTCAATTCATTATTTGTTAGATCCCTTAAACAATTCGCTTCCTTTGCTTTACTTTGCTTTACTTTACTTTACTTTACTTTGCTTTGCTTATGGTCTTCTTTCGTGTTATGTTGTGGAGAGACCTACAAACGTCGTATGCTTATTGCTTAGCTCATAGAAATGCCTTCTCCTCTGCTCTCTCTCTCTCTCTCTCCTATTACTAGTTTCAGCATTACAGTCGATTTCGATTGTATTGCATGGGATGGCAGGAACAGAATGTATATAAGCATACCGTATTCATGGAACTAGTGTCCCTGGGAAAGGGTACGATTTTTAGCTTGAACCCCCAAAAGTTTCCAATAAGCAGTTACGTTTCCGGGCATGGGAAGGATAACTACCCGCTCTTCCGAACACTCGAATGGTTCTGTCAAAGGCATTTAATTAAAAACTAATTAAAAAACCTAGAAATTTGTTTAAAAACTTTTAGAACTGGGATCTCGGGAAACTATTCGAGGGTGAGAAAGTAACTGGAGGGTAACTATTAGAGGAAATACGGTAGACTGTAATTCTGTAATATTGTAGGAGTAGGAAAGTACGAACTCTTTGGCTTTGGCGTGCCTCGATGACTGCCTGGCTGGTTTGTTAAAGCTTGGTTCATGGTTGTCTGTGAGTGTGTATGTATGTGTGTGTGTGTGTGTGTGTGTGTACTGTGGATGTGGAAGCGGCAGGAGGAACTTGCTCGTATCTAGGTACTGTGGCAAAGCAAGAGAAAATTATCGTAAACTTATAAGGAATCCCTAACTTTTCAATATGCTTCTTATACATGTACTATTTTCCCATTCTATTCACAGAGTTTTATAAAGAGTGGATACTCGAACCTAGGAATTCAAGACTTTACACAACAAAATCAAGACCAAAGGACCAAACTGAAAAAAAAGCAAGCCCAAGAGTACAACGTACTAGTCACTAGTCTATCTCTGTAATACACTGTATTATGAATGCAAAGTGTGAGGGAGGCTACCGTCTCCTTCTGACTCTCTGTCTGTCTCTGTCTCTGTAATGCACTAATACTAATAATGATACATACCTACCACTTTTCCATACTACCATCACCATCATGAGCATTGGGCCATGGATATTTATACTGAGACTACTAATTAAAGTAGGGACAAATATATTAGGAAAACTTTGCTCCATCCAAATGTGAATTCTCCTGTACTTGTGATTTTCAGTTCTCTGCTGGATGAGAAGTGAAAGCTGAGAAAGTCATTTTCATTTTCCAGCATCAGATCGAGAGAGTCTCAAGTTGTAGCTGTGTGAAGCGGTGTCGGTCTGTAATCTGAAGAGTGTAGACCAGCACCCGTACCAGCATATACATAGCCAGGGATATTGTAATAGTAATGGAGCACACAGTCTCAACATCTTTCTGTCTCTGTGTGTGTGTGTGTGTGCATTAAGAGACGCTGGCCATCTCATTGTATCCCTCCTGGAACTTTTTCAAAGGGCGAACGAGTCTCTGTCCTGGGTTTGAAAAGCTAGTTTAATTGTCACAAAGTTTATTGTAGTGGGGACGGTTAAAAGTTTGAGGGTCATCCGGAGGATGTATGAAATGAGATGTAATAGGAAGTATTATGGAAAAGTAAAATAAGATTGAAATCTCAAATCTGACAGAGGGATCAGAAAACAGAAAATCTGCGGTCGCGCATCCCTCTAAAATAAAACACTGCACTGACTGACGAGACGACGTGACTGACGACTGACGGTGCTCTGGGTATGTATCTCTGAGCTAGAAAGGCTGCCCTGCCAGATGTAGTATGCAATGAACCTGAATACACAGGGACAGAGTCACAGAGTACAAGTCAGAAATGGTATTCTGATTCAGATGGTGTGAGCAAAGTGTGTACGGCACGGTGTACGGCAGACGTGCGGGGCTACAGAGAGCTCAACATAATATTTAATATCATATGTTTGTTGTTGGTCTTTCTTGGTCTTGGTTTGTCTGCCTGTGTAGTGGCAAGGAGGGGAAGACCGTATACACCGTATTTATGATAGAGCAAGCTTGAAATTCCTGAATGAAAGAACAGATCACGCACTCATCGTCTCATCCTTATACAGATGAAATTATGAAAAGAACAAGTGTGCCCCCTATGGTGGTCATTATGGGAAGGATTCGTTCAAGAAAATACTACTCAATAATAATAGGCATTCCCAATCCCATCCTCAAGTATTCCAACATTAATGAAAATTTTCTGTACACAGTAACCATAAGGTGTGAGTTTAAGGGCATAAGGAGCTCCGAGCACTCCGACCGACCTAATGTTATAATAGTACTACTTTTATGTATACATACGTCCGTGTTTGCTGACCTGGATCTTCGTCGCTTGTCGGCTCTCAGATTAAAAGACGAATATTCCTTTCTTACTTGCATCAGCATATCATAATTTATTTAGGTGGGAGGTGACTGTATGGCTCCTAGTTTTTTTCTTTGTTCCATACAAAAACGTCTTTATAAAATGGGTTTTGTAATTTTTTTGAATTTTACTATTTGAATCAGTGAGCTTGGCGAGGTTGATTCCTCATTTTCATTTCCCCTGTAAACGTAGAGATCTTACTATACTATATCTTACTTTATACCGTTAAAGGCATATGTGAGTGAGCGCTTACAGTCCTACACATTTGCTCATGATATGCGTTAGGTTTCCTCCCGTCATTTAAAGTTGGAAGGGTACTTATTTATTTAGTTTCACTTGGGGTTAGCACCCAGTGCTTCGCTGGAACAATGAGAAGGGGGCAAATGAGAAAACCTCTGGAAGCAAGTAGGTAGGTACATACGTACTACCTAAGAAAGTGATACCTACCACCTACTTTAGATTGCCATCTAATTCCAAAAATTGTGTAAGTAATTGATGATCAGGAAAAGCTAAGTAAAGCTATATGTGCTTCTGTCCACCTTTGAAGGACAACCTAATCCTGTACTGCTTTTCTTTATGACGGTTTTTGTAACAAATCATTGTTGTAAAAAAGATATAGGTATACCGATACCGATGTACGCAAATACATACATACCTATACACTACGTAGATGCAATGCTGCTCTGGGAAATCAGCGACACAGTATACCATTGTATGAATTTTTGGCGAAACTGCGCAGCCATTAATATTTTGAAAATATTTCACATGATTCTGGTTTCAACAAAATAAATTACAAATACTGCCCAATGGAATGGAATGGATGCATCTACAGGTACTTGTATGCACAGTAAGCAAAGACTTTGGCGATTGCAAATACCTACCTTCCTACCTGCATGCGTCAGTTAAGTCAGTTCCATCAGGCCGGTATTTACACTTTTACGGCGAGCCGCTAGCTGGACGGACGGAAGCTCTGCGACACTAATGCAGAAGGTCATCTAATCAGCTATATTGCTTTGCTTTCCGAAAGCATATATGTCCACGTGTGTGCTCCATTTACAAAATATAGGTGAGTAATACACATTGGATTATGCCAAGGCAAGGTAGAGTGCACATTCACCATTTGGGAATAATCATCTGTAGAGTAAAATCAGTGCGTAAAACGTGAGGGCGTATGCACAAAATCACTGCTCATAATTAATTAGACCATTGCATTATGTGAATGTTTTAGGAGAGCTGCTATTCACTATTTATGCAATACGCATGCAATGCTACTTCCACATCGGCATCTAATTTGTTTTACAGCAGAATATCATTACTATTTACAGTGGACGGATGCTGCAGTTAAGTCCTACCCTACGTTTCTGAGGCTGGAAGGTAGCATTCTGGTCTGCTGTTAATAATGTGTCTTTATATGAATATTGAAAGTTATCGTGAGTGAAGACGCTTTGTGGAGTAAGTAAAACCAAACAAAATATTAAAAATGCTATTTACAGCTTTAAAAAATAACAAAAATTGTATTATTATACTTTTCAAAAATAATAAAAGTGGTACGTATGTACACCATTGGTGAAAAGCTGATTGTTGGGACTTGTGGACTTGTGTCAAAATGACATTAAGGGGACGCGGCTGGTCTTAAGCCGCAATGCTTCTGCACCCACGATATTACTTTTTGACTATCAGTAGATGCATTTGATGATTTGAGGGTAGTGATTTTTACAGGAAGTAAATCTGTTTTATACGTCCCACATATATTGGATCCTAAGTTAATTACTTCGAAGTATACACATGGATACATAATTGAATTTTTTAAACGAAAAAGATATTGAGACTTATAAAACTTAACAAAAACAGATTCCTTTTGTCTTCCTATCATCCTATTCTGCCGTCCCGTCTTTGGTATCTAGGTAGGTAGTTTAAGAATTAGCCAAATTGCAATCCTGAAGATACTTTTTTCCTATAGAAATTTTCATACTCAACGGATTATTTCAAGCGCCTACGGAACAGTATTATAGTAAGTAATACTACATACATAGCATTTCTCTTTCATCAGTGGTTCACGCGCTGTCCGCTACCACAAAAGGACCAAATTGTATAAATCTTTCCTTGTTCTTCTGTTTCTCAAGATTTACAGAGGGTTGCTTCTTGTAACATTAAATAGTTAAACTGAAGTCAATCCCAGTAGATAATTATGCACATAATTTTGTAATTTCGATCTAGAATTATAATAATGAGTATGAACAACGAGTGAATGGAGGTAACAAGGAAGCAACAGCATTCAAAAATAACTGAGCAACTACTTAAAGTGGGGTAGAGAACATAGACCAGGACATCTTCGATCAGTAGGTACATTTGTTTTTTTTTTACTATGCGTGTAACAATCGGAGCCTCTCACATGCCGAATTTCCAGAACCCATTGCATATTTTTCCTTCCAAGCAAGCTCTTCCTATAGAGAAAGATGCAAAGTAAAGAATGAGTGAAGGACAATAGCTACAATAGTTTTAGTATTGGAGAATTAATAACAGCGTTGGTTAGATTAAATCTTTGTTGTTTGAATCTGATGATAATTATTACAACGGCTCAGGGATAGCATTCCATTGGCTGTCTTCTAAATACGTACAGTAAATCTGCTAAGTACATTTTGCCTGATTCCATGTGAATTTCTTTTTGAGGCAAGTTGTATTCACACAGCATTCCCAAGCATTCGTTAATTATATAAGCCTTCCATGATAGCTCGTTTCAAGCTGAAGGAACAAAGAGGGAAAACTTTTCTACGGCAACTTTTGAGTTTTATTGCCTCAAATTGCTTTTGCTATCGAAGGAAATGCATATAATAATAATAATTTATACACTTAATTTCGGAATTTCAATGGAATTTTTGTAAGTTCCTTTGCATTCACAATGCACTTTCCACATTCTAGGTGTCATGTGATAGCCTATCAGTTAGACCATATTAATCCCCGGTATTGGAATCCGAATGAACTCGTGGATGCGCAGATATTTTATGTTCTTTTAATCTGAGGCAACTTATGTTTCGATCCTACCAACCCACACTATTAGACTTTTGATACATTTAGGCTTATTCAAACCGTTATATCTATGGCTCGTTAGATTAGCTAAATTGGACAATGTAATATTAATATAACATGTTTAGTAGTGAATTTTATTTCAGGATTACGCAAATTACGCAGCGGCAGGAAAATTATTGTTTCCCTTAATTTTTGCAAGCATTTGTAGTGATAGTGAAGCCCTTTAAGATCCATTACATCTTGCCGTCGCGTCAGTTTGGGCATATGTATTTATAATGGAGTGCTTCTTCCCTTGTGGTAGGTACTCACATGGCTTCGAAAATAGTTTTACAATGGTATTGTAAGGTGAGCGAAAACATTTGTAAACAATTCAAACTCACAATACCAAGTTTTCTTTCAGTTTTTTTAAAAGCCCGTAGTATAAAAACCACGCCATTAGATTTTAGCTCAGTCGGTTAAGAGATTCTGTGTAATTTAGCAGTGATAAAAATATTATCATGTTTCACGTGCCACCTGCCATAAGACGTAGGCTTAGGTATTCTTAATTGTACATGTATGTTGTACGAAATGGCGTGAATGGCAACAAAAAGTTTATGCACTCACAATCAGTGGCATTGAAAGTGCAGGAAATAATCGGTACAGGTAACCTTACATAGCGCATAGTATACTGATGTGTCAATGACGGGTAATATGCTTTCTCTTTGTCGTTGCTTAAGCTTGCTTTATTTCTAATAAAAAAAAACAAAGAATGCCAAAGTACCCGTGGAATGGAACTGATGTGTTTGATAGTCAGTGTTTCATTCCTACTAAACCTTTGTACTATAGGAATGCATTGAACGGAAATTTACATCAAAGAAAATTTTTGCAAACAATAAACGTTGAACGAAACAGAAAGGCTAGCAAATCATGTTTTGTACTGTCATATAATTTTACAAATCTCGCTCACATCCCTTTGCATTCCAATTACGGCAGAAGAAGTTGGAACGAAGGGAAAGTTTGTAAAATAAAAACATTTTAATCACAAATAATAAAGCATACTATAGCGCTTGAACTGTTGTGTGAAATTAGGAAACCATCATCTTCATTAGTATAGGAAGTCTATTGTTTCAGAAATTAAGCGTGGCTACGCTTCACATTCAAGAATGCCGTTTGTGCATAGGTCAGTGACGATGAGCCAGGCCAATCAATACTATATGCATGGTTTGAATCCAGATTTTCAATGGAAGGACAGTTGAGGATTGAACTGATCCAATTTAAGTTTCCGTACTTTAAGTTCATTAACAACTTACGGCCTAATCGCCAGCTGCACAAAAATGCAGTATGAATCAAGAATTAATTTTTTTTATACTTTTCACTGAATTGTAAACTGGTATTGGTATAACTGTAACTGTACGATCGCTCCATCTGCGGCGGCTACATAGATTGATATGTTAAATAATAGTTAAGTTCGTTATGATTTAATTATCAACAAATTAATAATAATTGTAATATACTGCCAGTATATGTATGTATTTAGTTTGCATGGCATTACTGTATACTATATTGTACACAGACAGTTACAATTACAACCTGCGCGCAGGTATTACAACTAACGGAATGGAAGCCCAATGTCTACTTTAAAGATTCTTAATTAATAATTATTTCTTTTACTTCGAAGCATTCTATAAGACAGAAGGGCTATCGCTGAAGTTGATCATCGATTTATTTTTATTTAGTAGTAATTCGCAACGCCGATCGATCGGCCACATAACATTTTCTCTCCAATTAGGTACTCCAGAAATAAAAGCTACAACCAACTACCAAAATCCTAGCCTCACTGTCTGATTGTTTGGTTAATGATTATTTAACCTGGTTAATTAAAATTACTGTCGATTACACTTGAATCGAACCCTAGACGAAATTAATTAATTAAGGCAATAGCACCAGATAGGGACCGCTGCTTTGGTTACTATGTACAGTACTATCAAAGAATCATAGTGGAACCCAGAAGAGAGCCATTACAACGGAGTGCAGAAGAGGTCCGAACTACCGACACAAAAATCCGGATGATAGACCTCATACAAAGATCCGTCCGCCAAAGATTGTACTTGCACCCAGTTTGTTTTACGATTAAAGTTTGACAACGCTAGTGGTTCAGACTCAGAGTGCATTACATTTTTTTTTACACAAAACCACGTACTTAATGCACAAACATTGAGCGTATCAACATTCACGAGACTGAAAAGCAATGTATTTAATATTAACAAAACATAATTAGCAGTGCTGGAAAACCAATTCCAGTAAACCGAAAATAGTCACCAACGACCTGCGGTTAAGCGTCCTTGTGGTTACGTAAACCACGTATTTATCTACACATTCTCTCTTGTAGGTAAACAATAAAGCAATAGCTCAGATTTATAATTGTCACTGACTCAAGACTGCAATTTTCATCCGTCGTTGTTTAAAAGTCTGTTTTTTAAAAAGATTTGTTTTTAACAGTAATGATGCATTGTTATAAGCCATAATCAACAAACAGTGCTTAGGCACCTACATACTTACAAATAAAGGATAAATGGGGGTAAACAAACAGGCATTAGTGTTCCTTCTTTTGTCGGTAAACAGGAACAAGAAATATGACAGCAGGATGATGCAACTATTGACAGGACAGGCTTAATGTCGTTCATATGACACAAAATATTTATAAAAAATAAAATTAATGACGTAAGATTAATTGCCAAATCCAGAATCACCTGGATTTTCGTCGGATGGATAAAAAAACAGCTGCTAAGAATCTAATATTCAGCGGTGAATTTGATGCCCTATGAACCAAACTGTATTCCTGTAACCTAAAGTAGGATTTTAGATTAAAAAATACGCTGCAATTAACAAACAACCACAGAAAGCATGGCATCACTAATTATGATTAAATCTTACTGCGAGATTTGAATAATCTCACAGACAACACTGAAGGAGATTTTCTACATCAGTTTTAAAAGCTGTTTTTATCGAATAGGTATATACAAAAAAAATACAAGGTTCCCTTAAAATTGAAAAGGAAATATTGTTGATTGTCCCGGATTGTTAAACTAGCTTATTTAGAGCATTTTGACCTGTTAGTTCAATTTTCAAATTACTTTTTACGTCCACCCCTCCCCACGCCTTGATTTTCCTAGAAAATTTTTACAATCGGCACAAGTTTTTATGGCCACAAGTCATTCGAGTTAATTTGATTTAGACTTGTAGAAAACAAATTCTGCAACTAGTGTAGGACGTTAGTTAATTTTGTAACATTTTCCGTAAAAGTGGAACTCCTATGGGAAAGTTTTAGGCTCCAAACGGAGTTTTGGAGGAAACGGACACTTCAAATTAAGATCGTTTGCCGAGGACACTCTTTAACATAGGGAGTTTTTTATGGTGCATGGTGCTAAGATTTTAGTTGTTATTCGCATCTATACCTAGCTTACCGTAAAGCTTCGAAAGACGGCCGGTCTCAAAAGATGGCCGGTCTCTAAAGATAGCCGGGTCTTTAACGTTGG
>JAQFZC010001342.1:0-31386 GCA_034695205.1 Dicyrtoma fusca
TCTTATTTAGAAAATCGTTGTTTTTAGCAAGTTATCGCAGATGGACTTAACTGGTTTTGCCAAAAAACTCTTCATGTGTAATGGTTGAACTCAAGGGAACGGATTTATAAGAGCAGTACAATGCAATGTAATTCAATACAATACACTATACAAGCGAGGATTCTGGATTGCTTCTACAGTGAAGGTGGTATGCATTCCAACACTTTGTGCGACATTGTCTGAGAAATGCAACTGGCCTTTATTTTATTTTGATTTTTCTCACAGCATTGCTTGAGTGGATCTCCGACGATCTCACTGCATAAAGTTATTACAGTTACACCTCCTCTAAACTGATTTGACGGCTACCTGAGAGCTCTCTCTTTGAAGGGGAATATTTTTGAAATGCGATATCCTTCCCAGATCTAATAATCTTTTTTGAGGTGAATATTTTCTTTTCATCTTTTTTTGAAACTTTGCCTCCACACACGAGTGGCGTTAGACAAGCGCTCAGAGCTTCTATCGAGAAAACCAAAAAAGAAAATCATTCCTCGCCTTCCCCCTTCCATCAATACTTGATATCTCGTGGGTAGCTAATAAAATAAATGCCAATACATTACAGGATTGGATTTTGATGGGGAAAATCCTTTTCGCATAGAAACTACACGCGGTACAGCTGTAATGGCTCCTTTAAAAAAATCGATCTTGTCACTGAAAACTATAGCATGAAAAATTAAGGGGTATACTACAACTCTTTGGTGGGCTTGGAGGTGTCCTAGACTTACGGGAAGTAGGTACCTATGTACATGCATGAAAATCGGGATGGATGGAAGAAGTGAAATTGATTATTTTCTAGAATTGTGTGTATTTTTTTCTTCGCTGGTGTAAATATAATACGCTCATGGCTACTTAGTCGGTCCCACGGCCTTTTCCCACTCTCCCCTCCGCTCAACAAATAATACAACGTTGGAGACAGCATGTGGGTGGAGCAGAGGACTTTCTTGATACGGAACACGGAAAATTGCATGCGACTTTGCATGAATTTCGGCATTTCGGAAAGTGAGTCACAATCACAATGTATTTCTGCTGTCCTAACTCTCAAGCTGACTCCTCTCAAAGGAAAGGGAACACCTTTTCAAAGCCGGAGGATCTCTTCACGTCTGCTTATTGTTTCTCTGTCCGTATTTGTCTCTCGTATTAAACGCAACCAGCTGTTTTTGATTTTAAGCACAAATGAAAATTGCAGAGAACATGAAGTACAGATCCAGGGATGCTTTTAACTTGGAACAGTCAGTATAAGCTCCTTCTAAACCCTAAATTCAAAGTTGAATCAATACATTATGATGGCCTATCTGAACCTATACGCTCACGCCACGCACGTCCTCCACATCGCTCTGCCCCAGTAGCCTCACATTTTTCCAAGGAAATGAATCAGCCATTTCCTAAAAGGATGTGTTTCCAATATTGCACTGCGTCTTCGATTTGGAAATCTGTCATATTTCTGTGAGTTTTGATAGTAGTTTTATGGGAGGAAGGTCTTCGAATATTTTATGATATGCTGTCAGAGCATTACGTTAAATAAAGATAAAAGTCTCTAGTTGATTTGAATATTGGAGAAAAGACTCTGTGAGCCCTGCAGTGCTTGAGTTGTTCTTATTTTTCTTTTATGCCTAGGACCTACGGAGTAGTCGGCAGGATCCGATCGGGCAGAAACACGCTGTTCAGCCAGATTTCAAATCTACTCAACTTTTTCCGTTTATGGTAGGACGTTTTTTTTAGGAATTTGAATGGCTTTTGAAATCCATTTCTTACTTGAGATCAAACGCCAGAGATGCTATTGACAAAAATACATTTGTAGGCTGGAGCAGTGTCGTCTCTTCTTTCCCTGTAGTCAGTCATCTTGACGACTAATTTATACACGGATGGAGTCTGTAGATTGTATGCACTTCAACGTAAATGTAGATGTAGTGATGCGGTAAATTGGGGATAGAAGATCCTGTTTAAAGGGACTTTTAAAAGCGCTACGTACCATCTGTCGTCATCCCTGTGCCATTTATCAGCTTTTCTATTAAAAAGATTTTTGTTTTGCTTCGTCAATTGAAAACAAAATTATTTTTCATAGCCCTCTACATTCGTGCTCTGAACTTTAGGGAGACATTTTGTTTTAATTAATGAAGCTATCATACACAAGTTTCAGAAAACAATCTGCCCGGTCTTAAGCAGCTGCTGGTTAATTTTTATTTTATGTATTTTAAAAATATGTTTGATGTGAAAACAGAGTGCCAGGCGTAAAGTAAAATGCTAAACTGGTCCATACATGAATAACAGAAATTACAAAGTTTAAAAAATTAGGGAAGTTGGTTCAGATTTTTTGCTGTGCCAGCACTAGCAAGGTTGCTGATTTAAAGCTGGGACCCGAGTACGCAATACTGATACTGTGTACGAGCGCTAATGATGGGAAAGCGTAAGTATATCCGTTGCACAGGGGTTGACACTACTTTTGTAGAAATGAGATGCTTGAGTTGGATTCTCCAGATATACAGTAATGTTAGTGTAACTTTGAATTAGTTTTTGGATGCAAGTCATAATTAGAATTAGACTTGATGCTTATATGCTCCAAGGGCACAATTACAGAACACTCTGACTAAATAACTCACTGAACTAAAAGGAACAAGCAGAGGAATATCTTGATACAAGTACAGACAGCTTTGAAAACGAGATGCAGAGTATATAATTGTATTCATAGAAATTTCATTTCCCGGTTTGTTTTTACTTGGAAGAGAGTTGACCTATTCAAATATATTCCCAGTGGAAAAATATCAGAAGATACCTTCGAGGATCTAGAAACACTCACGCAAAACAACTCCAAGTAGCGCCAGCCCTGTACGAAATGTACCCTCGGGAAACAATTTTGCTAGGTTTCTAAACCAAGGTAGATACAGCAGTGTTATTAGTTATACTTGAAAATAAATTGATTACCTAGGTTGTTTTAAAAATCTCTTTTTTTTATAAAGGTCTATTTTTATTGGAGGAAACATGGCTCCTTAGCAGCTCGACGTAACAAGTGAAATCCTTAAATTTGGCACTTGACACTATCTCCTATAATAAACTAAATGCTACGAAACCACAAGGCAGCGGTCTAGTGGTAGGTAGTTGGGATGAAGCATGCAGTTAGCTCGACTACATACATACCTACATATCGTCAGTGAAATAGCATTGTGACGCAGGTCCAGCGACACACTACATACATAGTGTCGTTTTTACGAAGATTCCAATCACTTTTTTACCTTTACAAAAGATACAAATACCACATTTATACTTTTCAAAAATAATAAAACATGTATTTATACTTTCCAGAAAACGTAAAACTAGAATTTACTTTTTTTGAAAAATAGTAAAACAGGTGTTTATACTTTTCAAAAACCGTAAAACTAGAATTTACTTTATTTAAAAAGTAGTAAAACAGGTATTTATATCTTTTAAAAAATGTGTAAAAGTGGTATTTTTTATTGTAAACCCTTAAGTAAAAAATTGAGTGTTGGGTCTTTTGTACATCAAAATCTATGGGATCTTCACCGGCGACGTAAGAGCATGTTTAGAGTCAGCTTTAAGGAACCTACACTTAAAGCAACATGCCAAAATTGTACACACATAGTACATAGCTTCCTTCAACCTTTCGGAAGAGTGTAAGTCCACGTGGTTTCGGATTACGCTGCACTTGGCCAAATTTTTCAACCTGAAGGAAACTCTGAACAAGAGGTTGTTACGTTGAGCACTTACGATTATTGCGGTTCAGTTAACTTCTGTGAAAACATTGTGCATTGGAGATCCCGCGTCCGCACAGCAGCTCCACATCGACATTTTCAATAATGATTCTCCTGCTCTCGTGGAAATGTCTAAACTAGAAGGACCTACCCGCACTGATATAAGAGTGGTGGAAGAATGCCTTCGTTTTGAACGAGTGCTCATGTATATAAAGAAAAATATTTATTGTGTTGCTGCTCTCACGGACGGTAATAACGATAAATAAAAGATGACTTGAAAACTACTCCGTGATAAACAGGAAGCGGTAGGGACTGGGACGGAAGAGGAAAATTGATTCTTCAACGTAGTGAGTTCATCTCAAGCTCTCTCAGGTTTTCTCATTTTTACCATTTCAGTCAGCTCTGTACATGCGCCCAAAACAAATCTGATAATTTTTCAAGAAAAATCCCCTTCAACGCTGACCCCTGAGTATACAGAATAACAAAAAAGGTCAGGTTTCTCAATTCTGGGGAATGGAACAATTTCTCACTAGTCAGCCTTATGCTCTGGCTACACATTCATGCGTGTATACTAGTACATTATAGGGAGCTACCTAGAAAGAAGATGAAAACTTGTTTTCTTCAAACAGGAAAAGAATACAAACCTAGATATATATACATGTATAGTGATGAAACTTTTAGAGGATTTTACAAAGCGATAAATCAGGCCGAAAATAAAGCCCGACCACCATAAACCATAAAACATAATAAAATATGTAAAGATGCCCGGAATGTATTCTCTTCCCTTAAAATGGGATATACGGAGTATCAGTACATTACAGGCCCATATAATTAGCATATGTATGTATATTTGCTCCAGTAAATGTAGCATTTCTAATTTGTCTGGTCTGCGTAGGAGCTAATCGAACGCATTCACTCCCCAGAAAGCAACAAAGACCAAAGAAAGTGGTTACGAGGGAAATGAACAATACAGGGCCACGCGAGATTATAAGAACAAGTTTAAGCCCCATTTGTTTTGTAAAGAAAAGAAAACAAGGCGAGACTTTTCCTTTGGGTTTGGGTGCTTGAAGCAAAAACTTTTTTGAGCAAAGGGCCTCCACACTTAAGGGACTTTGGAAAACTCTAAATGAAGAGTGGCTTAACATTACGTCTGTAAAGTGTAAATTAGTGTTCAATTTGTGGGAAAAAGACTTCGACCCTTATCGAAATTGCATGGAAATTACATTAAAAATACTTCCAAGATTGACCAAAGACCTTTAAATCCTTGAACGCGAGGGTGGGTAAGGCGTGTTCGTATAATCTCGCGGGACCCGACTGTAATTAGCAAAATACAAATCCGCTAAACCGCTCTGCCTTGATTGCCATATAACGTACTTGTAAGTTCTCCAGAATTGAACTGGGTGAACTAGACTCGGTAGCGGAACCTTCCTAGTTACTAATTAGATATTTAATTTAAAATTATTTAATTTCAAAATTGATTGACTAATAATCTAATTTGCCCTGGAACATTTTCCGAATTAATCGGCATGCTTAGCTTTGATTTTAAAGCTCGTTTGATTTGAATATCCGCCCCAAGGCAGCTAGGAACATGCATACAATTATAATGGTGACTTGTTCCTGCTAATTTGGCAAAGTTACAGAAAGCTTCTCTGAAAGACCTACACACTGTACACATGAGTGTGTTAAAATTGATTCAGTAGTGGTTCAAGGGCAGTGCACTGTGAGTGAAAACGAAAGCGACACTTGAATACTGCCTGTCAACGTCAACTGACGGTAGTAACTATTGCTCATATTCTTCTTTCGCAAAATTCTTTGCTATACACAACAGCGCAGCGGAGTACAGTGTTATACGTGCAGAGAGAATTTGAAGCATATAAAAGTCGATTGAGGTTTTACTTTCTTACCATGAGGAATGTAAATTTAGATTCCGAAGCTGGAGAAAGTATCTAGAAAAAGAGGCCTTGAGACATGGCTGTACAAAAAATGCCATTGTTAAAAACTTTTTTAATCAGTGGTTATGTAGATGGTATGGTGGCAAATGGGGTAAATGATAAATTTTTGAAATATTTCAATCCCGCTGGTATTTTGAGGAGCTCCCTTTGCACTTCCATAATTATTATAGCGTCAGCCTTATCTCAAGGCGGAAAGTATCCCACTACCCTGGAACGCACGGTACTGTGACAACTAGGAACTAAGCGTTGATTTTGCTGTAGAATCTGAGATGAGTCCTTCCGAGATTTGAATAAATCCAAACCGATGGAAACATCAAAGGCTGGAATTCTAGAGTTCCCTCGAGGCTGAGCCGATCTTCCTTCAATAATAGTGACATTGACATTTGCGTTCCGGTTCCATATGTTCTCCCTACGATTCCTTTTCAGTGGCTTCGACACGGATTTCACCAGACAGCCACACTCTCCGACTTTCACTCCGACAGGGATATTTCACATTGTATTTATTTAAGGCGACAGAACATTTCTTTTTGCTTTCCTTATCGCACCAAGTCAACTTCCACTAGAAAAACTACTGACGCGAGGATATTGTTACCGTAAATACAGGGCTAACCGCCGGCTGGGACTACAAATACCGCACTACTATTATCAAGTTCCTAACAACGAAAATGTATTTTGTATTTAAAGAAAAGGGAAAAGGAACACCTTGCGATGAAGTGCGAATTTAGTAAATATCACTCATCCATCTTTCAATGGAGTATATACGCAGCTTCGTTTTATTGTACCAAGATTTAGGGCTTCCTTACATTGTATAGTAACTCAATTTATGTATATACATATTTGAAACTTTTACCACTATTGTTTGCTCAACGCATAATTCAAATCTTGCTTTAAAACTTCGAACGAGCTGACAAACGAACCGAGGAAGGACCTGCTCGACAATTTAATTTATGAAGCGTAATGCTCTAATTTCTATTATCAAGGATGACGAATGAGCACTGTAGGGACTATAAGTGAGAGTTGGCAAAGCAAGTTTTTTAAATCTTCAATTATCTCAAGTGCTTTTCTTTATGAAATCGATGGGGAAAATTGTGGCCGAAAATACAATATTATAACATTCTTACTGTTACGGCAAACGACACCGTTTTCGTCAGTGAAGATTGAGGTTCCTTTGAATTAGTTTAAGTGTAGCACTTGCCAAATTCTTGAGATTCCTTCAAGTAACAGCGTTTGATTTTGACATTGTTTCTGTACTGTAATGCTTCCAAGTAATGAAAAGTTTACGACGGCGGTCGGATGGTGATTCAGCCTCTTCGGCCAGGATGGTATTTAATATTCTTCCATAGGAACTTCTTGGTGGGTTCAGAGATTGCTTCAAAAGCGAAGCTTCCCTCTGAATGTAATTCTTGGTTTTAAACACACATAAATAAAATAGCTGTGACACGGATGACACAGGAAGTTATGAAGCTCTTTCTACCTCTGTCGGTCTCTCCGTCTTCTCTAGTCGTTCCATTCGTTATCCATGTGACATATGCCAACAGATTACAGAGCTATTTTTTCCCACGAAGATGCTCTTACTCATTTTCCCGTTAAAACTGTACCAAGGTCATTGACAGGGAGACAATTGTAATTTAATAGCAATCGGATGGGGACTTGCTGATATGATGACCAGTGAAGGATGGACCTTCAATACAATGAATTTTTGCCATGTTCAATTCTGCAGGACGAATGGCTACGGAGACGGAAGTTAAGGTTTGATTGGTAGGAAAGGAAAGGACGTACATACATACGTCGAAGGGCGTTCAAATGGTTTTTTCCATTCAAGTGTACATCCAATTGAGGATGCACTATGCTTGGTTAAACCTTTGCAATGTAGTTACGTGTTCCTTTTTTTGAAAGGAAACGGGGAAAAAAGTTAATCCAAGAAGGTACCTTTCTTGTAGGGACGTCACATATAAACCGTCGCCGAGCTGTCGTAGTTGAGACGACAAGTAAAATAAAAGGATTCTGCATCGGTGTAAGATAAAGGAGAAGAACTTGTAAGAGAAATGGTAGTTTGTGTGGGGAGGCAGAAGAATACATACGTGCCACTTTCCGAGTTTTGCTCGAGTCATCAGAGGTAAAAGAAAACTTGGAAATATATTTTTTACACTTAGTGTCAGACACACAGAGAATCTCGGAGAGATAAATAAAAATCATAAGACTTTTTGAAAGGAAGGAAAGGAACAACTTTCTCCTCCGCATTCAATACTCCATCGTTTGTTCTACACGATACGGAGCCATAATAATTGTCTCCCTCCCTGTCTCCCAGCTTTCTCGAGACTGTGTTGGGAAGAAAAGCTTTTCCGTGTAGTATGATCAAGTGAACTGCATTAAGAGGCTTCGCCAGAGCCTTTCCGTCTACGTGCATGGGATGATTATGACTATGAAGTAGCACCCGTCCATCCTATACTAATATGTACTACGCCCATGCATGTAGATGACTCTAATAGTTGATAATGTGACTTTTCTCTCTTTTCCAAATCCATTCTCAGACTAATTGACTTTACCTTTTGAAACAGACTTTACATGTTCGATATGTTGCCGGGATCCTCCGTGTGGCTGCTGGGAATCTTCGTGCCAGAGCGAATTTCAATCAGCCTTCCACTGCACTCTCCAAGCAAATCACTATCTGTGGGGACCTTCATGGAAAGCTTGATGATCTTCTCGTCATACTGTACAAGGTAAATCCCTTCAGACACCTGCCAGCACTCTATCATCACTGCTTCCCCGTCCAACATTTTCTAAAGCTTTCTCTCTCTCTCTCTCTGACTTTCCTATTTGTACTATTAGCAATTACGCCGTCTGTAGACTATAGACTATCCACTATAGCCAGTCTTCCCCCTTCTACTGTTACGTCTTTTTCCCTGTCAACTCACTACTCCGTATTAGCTTCGCACACATTTGTGCGTTCCTCGTGTCTTACTCTTAATCCTTGGTTTCCCAACCATGCACACGGAGACGAACAAAAAATCAACCAAAATATGCGGATATACACGTGGATACATACATATAGAGCGAAACGTGCAGAAATACCCGGCGTACCGAGTTATGCACATCGTCATATGATGCAATGGAATGGATACGATTCTATGTCGTGAGTGCTGAGGCCCATAAGTAAACGACTCCCTTTGGAATTTCTTGACATTTGCTGAAAATCCCGAAGGCAAACAGAAAGTTTCTCTGCATTTCCTGAAGCTTGTTGGCATGTAAAACGCTATTTACAGCTTCGATCGCTTTCTGTGTCATCCTCCTTAAGTACACTGACCCACTGGCTACGAACAAATCTCGACTCTGTCTGTTCACATACGAACAGAAACACACACAATAGGCAAAACCGATTATGTGAAATCAAGCTGAATATATATGGGTGCCTATATATGTTTTAGTGCCTCGGCAAATATCACATTCTCATCCTCACCGCCGCACTACTCTCTCTCCCATTTCAAATCACTCACTCCCTTATTTACCTACAGACTAAAGGAGATCAGTTTCACTTCCCCCTCCTCTCCCCTCCCCCCAAACATCTTTATTGTGAGATGATGTTTCTTTCCTGTAATCTACCGTCCACGACTGCATAAAAGTAGTAGACATAAAGATAAACCGGGCCAAACCACCCGAGACTGCTGAGCGGAGCTTTGAAGTCAAGTCATCTCGTCGGCTGGCGACAAAAATAAAATGTCAAAACCGCAGCGGTGAGCAATTTGAGGGGAAGAGACATCGGAGACAAGAGACTGGGAACAGGATATTATTTTATGCTACAACTTTATCGCTAACACCCGGCACCTTCGCGCGAATTATCTTCAATCGCCCTTCCATGGGTTATGCGGGTGTAAAAGAGCTATCACAGGGAGGCACGGAAGAATCTCGTCGGATAATCTTTCGAGTTTTCTAGGAAACCTTTAAAACGATGAGTGGCAGTCCCAAGAATGAACACTCAACACGTTGAGTTGTGATCATTGCCGCAGATTTAAATATCTAACCTCTTTGTTAGAGAATTAATTATTATTTTAAATATTGAGGTAAAAAAAGTGTAGAAGTTTTGGAAAAATTTGTGACTTGTAGCTACTAATCTACTAAAAAGCGAAATGAGGCTTATCGTAAACATAATCATAGGATATACCTCATATTTCTTTTTAACTGAGGATATTTAGAGTAGATTTCTGATTGGTTTCTCCATCCATTTACGGGAAACTAATAGACTAAGAGCACAGAAAGCAATTACAGATAAAATATGGGTAAGAGTGTTGCCTGTAGTACACAATCTTTGGGCCTCGGCAATAAACGTGTTTTGAAAATTTCAAAGCAATTTACTCCCTATATTTTCTGTCAAATGCAATGGTGAAGTGCTTGAACAAGAGTGAAAGGCTTGTGAAAAACTTTTTCAAAACCCATTGTCTCGCGCAGGTGGAGTTGCAAGGATTATAGAGTTCTTTGTGCATTTGACGCGTGTCTGAATATTTATCTTTCACTTTCATTTTGATGACTTTCAGCCTTAGGTCATTTACTCATGAAAAAACACAACTTTTCTTTCATTGATTTCCCTGATTATTTCCCGGTTTATCCAACCACAAACTTTATTTTCCCTATTGCTGTCTTTTGTGGGCGGTTCACATGCAAGAAACTTGTTACATAATAAACTTCATTTCATCATGTACCTTTACTTACTATATCCCCGCTGGGCTTTATAAATCTCAAGCACGTCTTGCTGTTAAGAAATAGACAATAAATTTCATTTTAAAAATTGTCAGAATAAATAAACGCTTTTCCTCCATCTACTACAAGAAAGGCTTCATATATAAACAAAAAGTGTAAATAAAATCTAAAGTCTATACAAAAGCCAACAGTCAGTTACATGCACAATTATCTGTATATGTAGGCATGTGAAAGCCGATAATTATTGTTTGTGAAAGTTTTTATTTTTAGCTAGACGTCTAGTCTAGTATCAGTAGTGTATCTTTAGTTTTATGTGCTTGATTTATGCTGCATTGTAGATTCGTAGTTTGTTCCTTATACTGCTCTGTCATGTGACACAATGTTCTTGTTATTGCTAAAAGGTCGTAAGTCAAAAAGGAAAATCATGTTTTAGCAACATTATGTTTACATCGGTACAAATAAACTGTGAGCATAAAAGGTCAGAAATAAACCTACGCTAAAAAACTGTCAAATGGCAAGTACTACAGACAACAAAAACTACCGACTAATACATACATAGCTGTAATTGTGCTGCTGTTTTTCTTATTTTTACAAGTTATGGCACTATACATAGCTGTAAACAAGGGCGGACGTGCATGTGAACGAATTGCTTGAATAACTCTTGGTGCATTTGAATAGGCTGGAGACGGAAACCTGCTGTCAAGATGTACATACATAGGTAATTATGACGGAAAATAAATCATCTTTGTTTCATGTTTTCCTTCCTCTGCTCTCAAAATACCATTATACGGAGGCTCGGCCCTTTTAGGTTGTTTGTTAAATACAGAGTATATTTTTGTTTCAACATATTTTGGGCTTTTTGACATTTTGACGTTTTGCATGCGTAAAAATATAATTTAAATTCTCGAATATCCTGTTAAGCTTCTCGTAATTCCGCATAATACCCCCAAAAGCTACGCACAAAATATTTGTTTATTGTGAAGCTATTCTACCACGATATTTTTAGACGGAGTAAATGCTCTTTGTGGGAAGGGTGGATTTAGAGCTAAGAAAGAGAATCATTCGCATTATTAAGGGAATAAAATCTTAGGTGATGTCCTGTACGAGGTATTTAGTGGGTCCCTATAGGGATCTTATCGTTTCCTAGGGCTTAGAGTGTGTAAGGGTTAAACTTTGGTTTCCAACTACTACCTTACAAAAGGTAGTAGTAGTAGTGGCGTGAAGCAGTGCAGTGTCCCCAAAGTTGGAGATAGCAATGAACTTTCCTGGAAAATGAAGAGCTAAAGGGTTGAAACGATTGCTCCAGCCAGAAATTTAATTAGATCCGAACGTATCAAAGGAGGAAAAGGAGTTTCTTCTTCTGACTTGTTTTAAAAGACGAGAGAGTGTACCTTGTTGGTCCCTTTAAAGTTAATGCGGTTCAAATCATAAATGCGTCTCTACACCTCGGCCGCCGGCGGAGCTTTAGGATTTACAGCCGTTCTCTTACGTTGGGACTTAATGGAGAAGATGGAGGTGGGAGGACGAGAGATGACTCAAATGGAAAAGAACTTTTTCAGACCGGACTTTGGTTATAAAATTCTCATTCTCGCTTGTTGTTCCTCGTCAGTGGGATGTTTCCGTCAGACCAAAGGTACTTTCGCTTTTCTGCGTGGGTATGCATTTCCCTCAAAGGATTTCTCTACACTTTGCACTCGCCCACTGGCAGGAAGCGACCGACTGAGCGAGTCTATTTAATCTCACGACTGTGTAGTACGTCCCTGTGTATATGTATAAGCAAATCCATCCGCCTCCCTATGCTTCATTCCAAGAAATGCACTGACCTTCTTCTCCCATGTGTTCAGACGGAATAACTCCCCACTTAGTTTTATGCTTCCAAGAATAAGGATGAGACATCAGGGCATGTATTTTAATTATTGTTCTTCATGCTCTAATAGAAACACCATTCCTTGTTCTCTGGGGACGGGGAAACCTTTTTTATTTGAACTTCTCATAATTCCTGTCTTCCAAACGAAAGCTGTTGTACACACAATAAATGCAAGTACGTACGGTACTTTTAATATCAGTGTACTTTAATACCTATGTGTCTTCGGTGTCTTCTTTCCGAGAGAAAACATAAATTAAGGCCCACGGTATTATTCGTCCTTCAAAGGGAAAACAATGCCAAGGAAATTACATCGTGCACTCTTCGTCGCCTCCCGTCATTTCCCTGCTTTCCTTGTGCTGTGAAACTTTATGCTTGGAAGCGGCTCACCATTTTTGAGCAGTTAAATTTCAACTGCTGACACTGCAGCGAGGTGCTGAGTTGATTCGTGGTGAAAGTAAAGAAATATACGGACACACACTCGTACACCGACACAGTAAATCGTATGGCGGGCTTACCTTGAAATCTTGAGAGTTACATTTTCCAGATTCCGAGAAAGACTATCTCTGCCTGCGTGTTGCTTCTCGGTTGCCAATCTCGGCTGACAGGGTCGTAACCACGTATCTGTGTGCTCTTACATAGGTACCTATATACAGAGTGTATGTACACCCAAACAACACAAGAAATACTAGCTTCTTGTATTGCATCAAATTCATTCCTTATTCCTCGGTGCCCTTCGTCCGCTCCTGTAAATCCCCCATTAATTTCCTCTCCTGAATGAGAATCCACAATCCTGCCGTAAATATTCACTATAAAGGAAGTACCTTTCGGCGAACCATTAGATTCTACAGGATGATGGCTTGCTTTAAGTTTACGTTTATGTGTTTATACTTGTGCACGATGTAGTTACTGTGTATCACGTATCGTGTCAACTCCTTATTCGTTTGTACAAAACTACCATCAGGCAAGACATAGGCCGTGTGTGTGTGTTTTGTTTTCCCTTTATTTGGTTGTAAAACAATGTTTTAACGTCAGTTCTCGGTGCGTGGCTTTTTACTCCAAGAAATTAATATAATTAGATTTAAATCCCTTTACTGTACCACGGCATTTTTACAAGCCATCACATTCATATACATAAGTACAGCTATTATACCAAAGTACATTGTATACATTTTTGAATTTTATATTAGCCTGTGTTACATCATGACCAAATCTCCATGACTAAACCCTCGCCAACTACTTACAATAATAATAATAATGTATAATAGGTCCATTATATAATTAGGTAAATATATTCTCAATGGACTGGGTTTTAGTACATGGAATGCTAGTAATTCCGCATGTATTTGATTTAGAACCTAAACATTTTAAATTCTAATATAGGTCAGTCACTAGAGACGAAATAGTGTAGTACGCCTTCATCAAAGGAAAGAACCTGTAGCTTTTAATAATGTGTTTTAGCGTAATGAAATTTGGAACTGCAGACGCCTAATGAAAATAATAAAGTACAATAATGTAAGGAACAAGTTTAAGAGCGTAGCTGTTTACAGTTTAATTAACATTTGAATAGCTTTGAACTGGGAGTGGCGTTAGAATGTGGGCACAGCAGAATGAAGTCAAAGCTAAATGAAGATAGGTACCTATTTGCGTCGAAGGATAATCTGCGTATGAATGAGCTTCTTTTTCAAGTGAAAAAGTTGGTTTTGAAAAGACTTGTATTCTGCTCAGAGGATTACAAACTAATCATAAAGAAATGACATGGTGCACTAGTAGTGTAAGTAGTGAGCTTATCTGCGTGTACATAATAAGGGTTGGACTGACATCCAAATTATAGAATTTACAAAATAAATGTTTGTTGGCCAAAGTACGAGAGTTGAAGTCGGTACTTTTTTGTGCTATACATACAACTTACCCATGTAATATTCTCCAGCCGTCAATTCCAAAGAAATTCAATTGAAACTTTGATGACACTTGTTCTCTTCTCCCTTTGCAGAATGGACTCCCGTCCCCGGAAAATCCATACATTTTCAATGGAGATTACGTGGACCGTGGAAAGCGAAGCATTGAGATTCTTCTGACACTCCTATCCTGCTTCCTTCTCAGTCCGGATGCTGTCTACTTGAATAGAGGGAATCATGAAGACCATATTATGAATATGAGGTGAGACTTTCCAGTTGTTGTTAAAATTATTAACTTGATGTTAGCACAACTTTAAATATTTTTAACGCTAATTTCCTTCACTCATCCCGATTCTACCTAAATCAATTAATTTCATGGCTGAGTGCAATTTCCCCATTAACTGGTCTCAAAATGTAAGGAGTCTCCCTGGGGTTACAAGGCCATACTTTTCTTTTGTATATGCATGGCTTCACTCGGCGGCTACTTGAATGTACTTCTCTATGTACTGATAGTGTGAACCATTCAGTAGCCTTCAGAAGCATTAGAAAGGGCTGGAGCTGAACTTTTAGACTGAGCCATCCGGCAGCATAAAAGAAAAACTTGTTCAATTGTCTACGCACTTGACAACTTGCTCATTGGTGGCTGTTAGTACTTTTCCCCAACTTTAATTACCCAACTGTATGTATTTCCTTCTGTATCGAGTTCTTTATCTGATAGTTAAGATAAGCCACTGTCACTGCCATGGCCATTGCAATTTCCATTGCGTGATTCCATGTATGTAATAGGATCGATAAAAAAGAATCCTCCAGTGTCGGAAATTATAATCTCCTATCTCAATTATTTGCCACAATCGTCCATCTGTATTATAAACGTTAGTTGTTTCTTCCTAGTCAAACAATACGGGTTTATGCTGTATATTTTTGTTACTCATTTCCCCCAATTCGCTGAAAATTAAAGTCTTTTGTGTTGGAGAAACTTTTATACAATAAAATGGATACATACACGTCGTAGGCTACAAGGGCCCTGGCTTCGTGGATGCGTCTGGCCTAGATCAACAGATCTCCCGCTTTCAGGCCACAAAGCCACGCACACACAATCATTTTTTCGTAGTGAAATGAGTTATCTTTGGTTTACCTAGTCCACTTCACAAGGGCCTAAAAACCCTTGTAGCCTACGACGTACGTATGTATGTATCGTGCACTAAAAATGTTAATTTTAAATGCTACAGTTTGTAATTATTTTTTATTTTCTAGGTATGGCTTCATCCGAGAAGTTCGGCTGAAATACAAGGTAAGAATTCATTACTTGTTTTTACAGACACGACATTAGTGATACCATCACAATGATTTAAATTTATCGCATTTAGAAATTCCTAATGTAGTAGGAAGGGTAGGGAGACGTGAGTACATGGAACAGTCTTACATTTATTTTGTACGAGGTTTGGTCACAAAGTTAAAATTAGGATTTGTGGACACTGAGTGAAGTCTGATGACAAGTGGCACGACCATAAATTTAATTATGTAGGGCTCTAGATGTAAATTAAGGAAATCTCAGCTCCTAACGTGGTCAACTTCAAAAGTGACACGCGTATGTTTATATCTACACCCATATAAGTTCTTCAGTCCATTAGTTACAGTGGCAGGAAGACGCGCATTCCGGTCAGAATAATAAATGGGTGTGACACAAGATAAAAGTATCGATTTTGTACAACAACCTGGATGGCTGTAAGAATTTTGTTTTAAAGTTTAAGAGCTTTCTCTGTATTATTTTATTTCTATTTTTTTCAATGTGAACTCAAAATCAAAGTCTGAACACTTACCTGGTACCATAATCTGACGTATGTACAGTCATTCGAAGCAAAGTTGATCCAAATCTCTGTACATTTGCAATGCCAGCCATTCTTAAATATCAGCATTTGGCAGTATTTCACCGCTCATTTTTATATTTCACAAAATGACTCTGACTCTGATGTACATTTCCGCATGGAGCTGTACATAATGCTTGACATGCTTTTCCTCTCACAAGAATATTCTGAGTGCCTTTTTGACATCCTCACGCAGCTTACAAAAGTATGCCCTTGACAAAGCAGATGATGCTGCCTTTGAATTCGTTTTTATTTACAAATGCAAGGCGAGATCGTCAATATGTTTATGGGTCCGTGACAAGAGCAGGAAGGAACACAAAAACTACGCAGTCAATGTTTTTGTAATCACAACAAACAAAAACCAAAAACAAAAAGCAATAACGACAAAAAGTTTGATTGTGGAGGACGAAACCCGTGTTTCGTCTCATCCTTCCAAATCCTGTACGTTTGTTCTTATATAATCGCTTAAGTGTCCCAGCCACTTCCATTTTAATGAAATTTCTAAGGCAAGGCTATAAGTAATGCTTGCATAAAAATGAAAAAAATTTATCTTGTAGGAATTTAATTTTGCCTAAACAGAAAAGACAATTGCTCTCCCCTACAGATTTGAGAAATCACCAAAATAATCGGTTGAAAGTAGTTTTTTGGGCAGTTACTTCAGGTTTTGTTGTAGAAATTCCAAAACATCCACTTTAAATATCAAATAAAGACAACACTACTATGTACCATGGCCATGAGGAGTGGGAATACATTTTTGTAAAATACATACTACAAAATAAAGGTATGCAGCTCAAAGAATGACGATGTTGTAAAAAAAGGATGCTCAAAACGCACTAAACAATGGGAAAGTAGCTGTCTACAAAAATTGGTAGTGTACATGGGGCCAGGATCAATATTCAAGGAACGTTGGGAAAGTTTGAGGGAAAGTAATCATTAAATTGTACTAGTATGCTCAGCAGTAGTGCTGTGAAAAGAAAAAAGTGGGCATTTTTTTTTATTACAGCAGCGTGCAGAAGTAGAAAAGCTTCGTTTTTTGACAAATGTGTCAGTTCTCACACTAGATTCTCTCTCTCTCTGGTTCTGTAGTGATAATCGCCTTGCACAGGATTCACTTAGATTTACCTTCCCATCTTGACTACTAGTAGGTAGGTCGGTCGGGGAACACCTAGCCTGTTGTATGTACGGACATATAAGTACAAACCACGAAAATATGAACTGACATATCGCTAGTTTTTCCTTCTTCCCTCTGCCCACTATAAACATGGCTCTGTGTTAAGTTTAGCATTAACTGTCAACTCACTGCGAGTCGTCACTGACAATCCTAATTCTCTCACATCCGCAAGAGCAGTGAGTCAGATTTCTATTGAATATAATGTTTTTCCCTCGTGCGACGGGAGCGTAGGTACTTATCTTTCCCTGTATTGACAGAAGAGCCAAAGCATAACTAGAGGACCGAGCCAGAATATTAAAATGTACGGCTGTGTACAACTACCTACCTTTACCAACAAAATCATAAACCCTTCCTATGTATTTACCAATACACCTATGATCCAAGATCTGTGAAAATAACCGTATGTTATGTTATTACAAAAGGACCCCAAAGTTAAGCTAGGTAAAGCCAACGCACTAGTGATTTTTGAACTGTGCAAAAGTACCTACCTAGGTGTTTTTTTAATATTTCATACTCACTGCTACCAAAATCTTTTGGATTTTTTACAAATACTTTTTCTTAGGTCTGACAATTGGTGGGATAAACATTCATGTTTTCCTTTCAAAATGTTGTTGTTAAATATTTGCCCAGTACACGAGTTGAGTACTGTACATTTGACCTACTTAATTTTTGTAGAATATTGTAAGCCCCTGTAGTCTTTACAGCTGTTAAACTAGCTAGCAAAGTTTAAACCAAGCTGCAAGAATTTCCAGGATTTTAAACTTTTAGTTTCAATCATTTTAAAAAACTAAGCATTCTTTTGTAAATTTAATTTCTCTTCGAATAAATGTAGATACGTAAAACAGGTTTAAAAAGCAGCAAAAGAAGTGTAGACAATATAATTATGTAACTAGCTAATCGTACTCCTCGCTCCATGCATGGCTGTATTACAAAGGGAAAGGGACACATTTATTCAAATAGATACCGGATCTCGTCTGGGGATGGATGGGTGGATGGATAAATGGGAAGATTAGGAAATAAGTTAATGTCGGAAGCGACTTTTAAGTCTAGAAATTTAATTTTGAATCTTTCCTATTCTTGACGTCTGTTCTTTTTTCTGCGTTGGCGCTTCTCCAATTTTCATGACAGTGCAGTAGTGCAGAGCATTGATATATATGACAATATTTAAAAAAGACTTGGAGAATGACGAAGTACGAGTTCTATTCGACGTAAGCTTCTTTTTCTTACAAAATTAAAAGGAGGAATACATTAAATGAAGTGGAAGGGAAATAATATTTTTAAGCTACTTCCCAGCGCGTGGCTTGGACGGGGAAATAAAGTTTACAGACTATAGACCCAAAGTATAATGAACTAAAGGGAAAGATAGAGAGAGACAGAGACAGAGAGGCGCAGACAGTCAAAGAAACATACTTAATGTTTAGGAGAAGAGAACTACCTACATAAATAAAATATGGGAATTGAATTCAAATCTCCCTTTCTATTATGACAAGAGAAACAATGTTTCCTCACTGCAATGCGATAAAAGCTAGTTAGAGAAAAAAGACTAAGAAAGAGGAAGGGAAAGTTAGGATCCACAACAAGTAAAGGCACAGCTTGAAAGTTGAGGATAAGAGTAATAATGGGGAAAGTATTTGGCTGGATAGAGCTATGGCTGCTAGTACGGGTTGCTTGTAGCTCCATGGGTTCTTCTTCGTCGGCTTAACCTGAAAAAAAGAAGATTAATACAAATAGGTAGGATGTCTATATGCGACCAAGAAAATGTACCAATTGGGACTTGCTTTCTCCGCCTAAGCTGCTGCTCCCTATAGTTAGTACAGTAATTTTCGTAGGAAACTATGATTGTTTCTATCAAGTCTAGGGCTTTACTCTTTATTACATTCGTGGGGTTTTGTCCAAAGATGAGCTGGGGCATTATTGAGCAGTTGGCAGTATGAAAAGGCATTACCTATCTTCCCCGGATGTGTGTACCACCAATGCAATTCATACGCTTCCCCCCTCCCTCCCTCTCTCTCTCTCTCTCTCTCTCTCTGATTTTATGAGCCATGTCAGTTTATGAAGTAATCTGTAATAACACATGGAAGGAATACTAGAATGGAATTGAAATAAATAGGATACGAAACTAAATAGTATGGAAAAAGGGAAACTATCTCCGTACTGCCTCCGGCCACTGATACAAGATAGCAATTTTCCTTTTGAATAACTTGTGCAATGCAGTGTGGGTTTTTAATCTGCTCTCTTCTACCCAGTCCTATAATTATTTGGAGAAGCAGCTCCACTTTTTCTGTACTATTTGCACACGCTCTTTGAGAGTTCCCACTTCTTCCATGTTTTCCTAGGGTATTAAGTTACATTAAATATTTATTTTATACAATATTTAGTTTTAAGACAATCATAATGATTCAATATTGTGTGTATGAACAGCGACAGATTTTATATACTTTCGCTTTAGTCGTCGCTATATCTTTGGCAGTCGGGATCCGTTACAACTTGAAGCGTAGGTGAGCATAATTGTATGATGATCCTTATCAGACTGAAGTTGACCTTTGTAGCTTACAATTTCCATAAAAGACAGAGAAATGCAAGATCAGATTACTTTATCTTCTTTCTTCGTCAAAGAATTTACATTTTTCGTGGTGTAAGTATAGGATTTGTACAATTACTGTGAGCATATAAAAATACTCTTAAGCCAATTTAAAAATCCAGATTAGGAACTTTTAGTTTTAAACAGCGGCGAATGGGATAATCGTCAAAAAATTAGGCAAAAGGTTTTATACCAAACTTAGGTAACGGGACGAAATGCTGTGGACAAAATGGCGTGGGATAAAATGCCGTGGGACAAAATGTTGTGGACACAATGTCTTAGGGATCAAATGGAGTGAGGACGAAATGGCGTACAGTCGTACAGTATAGAAAGAGAACCTAAACTTAAAAAAATAATGAATACTAAGAAGAGTTATGTAAGAAGGTAGAAATAAAAACCTTGTTGCTCTTTTTGCTCTTGGGAAATTGTGTTGGCCCTTAGAAGGGCCGTTGGTTAATCATAAAAACACGCATAAGAAACTATTTTGTGTAAGAAATAAAAATAAAATGAAGAATCGTACGATTGTCGGTAAATTCGTCACTTGGAAATTGGACACCAGTAAACTGACTACCAGTACGTTGGACATTCGGTAAATTCGACACTCGGCGTATTGGCTATCCAGCAAGCTGGTCAGTTCAATTTTAAAATATCTGATGTAATTATTTTTTTAAATATATGTTCCATCACACAATTGCAAATTAAATATTCTGTATCATAAAAACTTCGTAAGAAAATTTAAAGTTAAAAAAAAGTTATTAATAGCTGCAAGTAATTTTTAAATTGCATTTTGCTTCCTATGCAGCTGAACATACCGAGTTAAACCAAATATTTTCAAACTACGTCTTAAACGTTTAGAAACACCAAATTAAATCAGTAATAATGAACTAAAATTATGGCAAAAACAAACCAAGTAAATGTTAAAATTAACAGAACAAAAAAGGACAATTTAAACACACCATCAACAATGTCCCAGTCATAAATATATTTTTAATCAAACGGACGCTGATGATTTCTTATTTTTCCCAATCTTGGGCATGCATTGGGCAATAGCTCGTAAATACTCAAACCTTTAGTTCCTCGTTGTAGCTTTCAACTCGGTTTAGAAGGCGAGTATCCAGACCCGCGTACGTTGTGTGTAGTAGCAAAGCTGTAAGAGCAGCGTTTGTATACGTAAATCTTGGTTCTCAAGTCGTTTATGAAAGGACGAAAGAATTGTTTGAATAGATAACTTTAATTATTAGATGTTATTATGCATTTTTATAGTATGTATGTCAGCATTTTGTTTGAAGGCTTAACAAAAGCAGAAAATAACTGAGTCTGGGAGAGAAATGATACGCGGTATCGGTGTAGCCAAAAGCGGTCTGTTATAAAAAGCAAGATAACTATACTGCGGGGTCAGTCACTTGATAACCAAGTTAATTAGTGCTGTATTTATTTGTTGATCAATTTACGTATTGACCGATTTACGTAGTGAAAAATCGACGGTCGATTGTGCGGGGAGTCCAATTTACCCAATGTCGAATTTTCCGAGTGTCGAATATACCTAATGTCCAACTTACTGGTGGTCAGTTTACTGGTGTCCAATTTCCAAGCGACGAATTTACCGACAATCATACGATTCTTCATTTTATTTTTATTTCTTACACAAAATAGTTTCTTATGCGTGTTTTTATGATTAACCAACGGCCCTTCTAAGGGCCAACACAATTTCCCAAGAGCAAAAAGAGCAACAAGGTTTTTATTTCTACCTTCTTACATAACTCTTCTTAGTATTCATTATTTTTTTAAGTTTAGGTTCTCATTCTATACTGTACGACTTTACGCCATTTCATCCCTAAGACATTGTGTCCACACCATTTTGTCCCACGCCATTTCGTCACCCAACCCCAAACTTACTTTTTTTCTTTTTGCATAAAAAATGTTCTACTAGTCAAACTGGAAGTCGGTGAAAGAAATATATGCATCATAGAATCTTTCATAGACCTGTACATCAGTACAATATGATTATATGATATATGCATGCCAGCCCACGTTGACCTTTTAGAGCCTTATCTTATCATGTGTAGTAGATATCCCAGGTTCTGGTGGAGGCAGGAGGGATATCTAATTGTACTCGTTCAGTGTTTTATTGCTTTGATGGTGAAGCATAGTGCGTAGGTGGTCTGTTCCAGTACCCAGTAGATGTACAATTTGATCCCGTATCATCGCATTATTTCTAAAGGCACGTTAAGTGAGTGCACACCATCGCATCGTAATACATTTCATTGCTAATGCCACTTTCACTGCCATCAGCTTATACTGTAAGTGAAGTTTTTCTTAGGGTTTTGTTTTTCTAAGAGGATGAACTTTTCATGATTTGACAAAGGAATTGGTTTTAATTTAAATCGCGTAAAAACTCGCAAAACTTATCATTGACACCTGGGCTGATCCTCCCAACCGAAACGCCAGGAAAGGCAGAGCAAACCCTTGTAATCTTACCTCCAAGGCGAAGGGAATTAAAGGATGAGAAGATCCTGAAAACGGAACTGAAACCCTAGCAGTACATTTCAATCAGACAGTCTGCCGTCGACTATCAGACACCCACGATCGGCGATACAGACAGACTCACAGTAGTGTCTTTAGCCGTCTCCACAAGATCGTAACGGCGTACACAAGTGTAATTGGCTTTTCTCGTCCCGTCAAATTTTGATGGAGAATGGTTGAATCCCATTGACTCAAAATGCCAAAGAGAGCAAAGCGACAGAGTACATGGATGCTTCCATTAACTTTGGTTAATGCACACGTATTTATACTGCATTGGATGGAGTCTACGTCAGTCTATCAGTATCGCTTTGGACGTTTTTTTACAAATAGACTCTGGAAATCTTCATTTAGCCTCCCTGCCTACACGTTGAGTTGGTGGGTGCACTGGTTGAATGAGCCAATGAGCGGGTCGCCAACCTATGAACCGACAGTTAATTTCCTAAGCTGGTGGTAAGTGTGGGCTAGAGTTGGGATTATTTCTGATGGGACAAACCTACAAAGGAAATGACATCATGTAGTCAACTCGGAACGTCCCTGCTGAATCAAATATAGATTCCTAGGTAAGGCTGTGCATGTAGGCAAGATAGAAGTGATAGGGATGTGATAGCGAATAATTAATAAACACATTTTCCCTTGGAATAATGTCACATTCTTGTAGCAGTCTCGTACCTGCCTCGGGGAAGGACATTAATCTTGCGTTAGACTTTACAGAGTGGAAACACTGACAGTTAGACAGATTGTTTGAAGCTGGGAGATTGTTGTATGTACGTCATTTGAACGTGGCTCAAAGTAACGACTGCCACAAACACCACAACCAAACATCCTGAGTCATCGTGTAGGTAACGGATTGCCCTTTATCCGTACATGGGAATCCGCTGCTCCTGCTGCTGAAGAACTTGTGGAATCGATAGGGAATACGAGTGGAAATTGCCATGCTCGCCCAAGAACTGAAATTTAAGACGTGTGTAGATTGTTTTTACACTCATTGCATTATTGACTGAAATGACTGGATCTGTCCAGTCGGACTGAAATAGATGTTTTGTGGTAACCGAGGGAGGCACCCGCACCAGTTGGGCTTCAGCTCATCCATTGTTCCCTAAGAAAAGATTTCCTTCGGAAAACCGACTTTGAGGAACAGCTGAGGATGTTTTATCCGTAGTCGACATGCGGCCCTAAAACTCCTCGAGTAAGTGACACACGTATAGAAAAAAAAACTGCCAGAAGAGAGAAGAAACGGGAGATGCATCTGCGTATGTATGTACGTATACGTACAGTCGAGAGTGGAAGATTAAGCTGAAGTTAGAGGTGTAAGTTTGTTGGGAAGCAAAGGGAAAAAACACATCAAAAGAAAGCCGTAAGACACATCATTGCACACGGAAATCGCATTAATTGCATCCCTCTAGTCTCTTCAAGCTACTCCACAATCTACGACACACTAAATTAAATCTAATTTCCACCCAAAGAACTGTCTGTAATCTGATTCTTCAGTCATCTACTCAATGATCTTCGGACTTACTTTAAGCAAAACACGATTTCTTAAATCGCCTTTTTTTTTAACTCTCCAACCCACGAGCGTCTAGCTAAAAGAATGTCGTATTACATTCTCAAAAGCCTCCTCCTAATGCAGTCCTCCCAGCTCAATTTCAAATCATCAAAGACAATACTTCAAACGCTATCCCTTCTCTTCCAAGATTTAATTTAATAAATGCGACATCGGAATCACAAGGATATTACAATTCATTAAATGTCGTCCATGAAATTGAAATTACACACTGAGCTTCCACTACTCATAGTACTCATTATAGCTTTGAGTCAGTGACACTGTCAGTCGTTCATAATTTATGCCGCATTCTATCATCTATTTACTCCAGAGACCGACTTAATTTTGCACCAGAGAGAGAGAGACACACACACACACGAACAAATAGTCCATGCTGTGTGGCTCCCTGCTGAGATTTTCCCATTCATTTACCATCTCTGTTTCCAGCAGTTTGTTAGTTTATACATAATTTCTATATGTTTGTAGTTCACTTAATTCTTAGTTCGGAGCCGGCAGATCATCTTTTCCTTGTATTGTACAGATAGATGCTAAATTCTAACGAAAGGAAATAAGCAATTTTATTACTGTTACCTAATGCGAACAAAGTGCCCTTTGTCAAATAATTACTACCTCGGAGCACTGTCTGTAGCGTCCAGAGTCAATTTCCAGTTCACCAATCATTGCAAAACGTAATCGTGCAAAATCAGAATTGCTATCACTGTAAATCAAGTACAATTCATACTAACTTAGGTACTAGCTAGTACGCTGCTAGAGAAGTTACATTAGTACGTACATATTTTATTTACATGTAAGAAAAATTCATTTTAAGCATAGAATCTGTAATGACGAGTAAAATGAGCAATTACCTAATTAATGTATGAACTACTAATGGGAAGTTTTATAGTATACCTTTTTAAATACGTTTGTAGCTCTTTCTAATTATAATTCATCATTCATCCTGTAACTGGCAACTGGACAATGTTTTGAATTTTAAGTACATTCCCATACCTTTCCTCCAACTACGAAGTACAACCTACGGCCTGGAAGATGTTTACTTTGTAACTTGGGCGAATGTGTACTACATTACAGGATTTCTAAATAACCTTCCCTTCCAGCTGCAAAGATACATTTGATGAGTTATTGCTTCGGTTTACATTGCGCATTGGCTGCTTAAAAAGTTTTCCTTGATTTGAAATCCAGTGCATCTGCTCTTCTGTCTCTTAATGCCACTTCATTCGAGCTGGAGCCTCGCATTCAATTTGCATTTTGCATGGGTGAGCAGTCAGGGACGTCGTACATTAATTTATGGGACAATTCAATGGAAATCATTTACTCCCAGTTTACATACCATAACCCTACCCTTCTAGAGGCAACATAAAATTCTGTGGAGCACACACTCCTGGGCTTTAATAGTTTGCAGTAAAAGCTGAGCTCGAGGGATATTTATTGATAGAATTTGATCCAAGTGCATGGCTTTAGAGGCCTGTATATGGGAAGGCCTGGGACGAACGTAAAGATGACATGATTCGAACAATAAACTATAAATATGAGAGCTTCTCCGATTTAAAGTACCTATGTACCTACTTTCAATTCACAGGCTGCACTCCAGGAGCTTCATGAGCAGACAGAGAGGTACGACTTTGCTTTTAGCTTTGTCATGCGAGCAGGTGAATTCTTTCCTTAGTTATCTGTCACTTCAATGCAATACCCACTACGCATTTCTAGTCAGTTTTAAAAGCATCCCAAAACGAGCATCCTATAATCATACCCAATAATCCTGATCTGCTTCCGTAAACTTTAGTTCTATGACTCAAATATACATACGCTCTACTGTTAGAGATGCCAAAAGTTGTTTCCGTTTTCAACGAATTTTTTAAGGAAGAATCATTTAAAATTATATTGCATACTATTGTCAGTGAAATAGGAATGGGAAATGATGGCATAAAACATGTTTTAGCACTTGCTAGGAATAAAGCTGTAGTTTTTCCAGGATGACGACCATGCTCAAAAAAAAACAAAATGTGAGCTGGTGCTGAAAAGCTTCCTAGATTGTCACACAAAAAATCAAAGTGGGAATGGTTTTGACTTTCAAGTCATACTATTAGGAAGTGCTTAATAAAGTAAAGAGAGAGGAATACATTTACAATGTCAAATGTGCCCATACTTTGGGACTCCCTCCTACACAAAATTGAGGAAGAGTTACAAGCCATTGCTTTCGTTTCCTTGTGACAATGCGTTTTTTTATTGTTCCCATTGTCATCATTTGAACGAGAGGGAGACAAAGTAGGTCAGAGCCATTACATTTTACAAGACACACTGTCTTGAGGGCAGACATGAAACAGAATTTAAGCATTGCAAAGTGTCGCCGGAAATTTTTTGCTTCACTCTACTTTTCTAATCATGGACTGCAATAAAAAAGCTAGTCGCTCACACTCACACAAGTCGGCCGTCCCGGCCCACCAATGCATCAGTCACCGTCGCATCATTTTATCCCCCTTTTTCATCCATCCATCCCATGCACGGAAAGCTGGTAAAAAGGAATGAAATGACATTTTCAGTCTTTGAATGAAAGAGCCGGTGTGGTGTGGGGAGTCACTACAAGAATTTTTCATAATTATAATCCACTCATCTCAATGAAGAATGGAGAGTTCCCATGTGTGGAGAGTGAAAGCCACTCTGGCGATTAAATCACAAAATGTTTCGTCTCTGTCTACGGGGGGAGGGAAAGAGTTGTATCAGCTCCGCATAGGCAGAGATACCTGACTTTCCTTTTAATGTGTCTCATGGTGAATCCACTAATGAGTGCCTACTAGAGTATGCGAGCGTAGCTCAAAGTTTGTCAATTCATTAAGAGCAACATTTCCATTTAAGCAGAGATTTATGGTGTCAACCCATTGTAGTAAAAATATTACTAGAAGTTCAAACTACCGGCAATAGCTGATTAAATAATAGAACAATACCGGGGAGCCTTACAATTAGTGCTGGGTGTATTTACAGTCCTTATCGTTCGTCCCAGAAGGTACTCCAGAGTGCTTAAGCGCCCACTGCTGGTAAATTAGGGGATTTTAGAGCGTTTCAGAAAGTAAATTAATGGATGGAAATATAATTCAAGATTCTTAAGTCATAGTGATGTTGTCAAACCTCAAAATCCAAATGTGTCCTTTGTTCTGCTAATTCATGTGTCAACGCCACACTCCATTTGGGAACCTTGGAAGTACATTAGGGCAGTTTAAGTATGATGGTTCTAGCAAAGTGTGTGGTCAACGCTTGAGACAAATTCGTGATTTCATGAGACAGTCATTAGAGTGAGTCTTTGGTCGCTCTCTCTGTCGCTGTCGGATCCTTTGGGTCTTGGGCGAGGGGGTCGTAAGGTCCTTGCCCATCCATCGACCGACCGGTCGGTAGAATAAATGTCATTCTAATGGTCATGTTCCCTCGTTCCCTCCTCACTCACGGAGTGTGTCTGAAACGGCTTTCAATTCTTGAACTAGAACCGACAGGGCTAAAAGGAGATTTCTAATTTGATTACCTGAATATTGTTGGAAATGATTACGACGATTTCCATCATTTCCTATTTCAGTTCACACTCAAATTGAGAGATTGGGATGTGATGGCAGGCACCCTCGTGTATACCTGCATACCTATATATTTATACAGTACAGTCCCTCACAAATCGCTTCTCCAGCAGGATATTATGCTGATACAGATAATGCACTTTCTCTAATCCAATTGTTTCAATTTATGGGATGAACAGTGAGCTTGGAGCATTATTCTCGTCATGCTGCGTATTATTGTTCTATGAACAGTTTCAGAAATTGGATTATGATGTGATGAAAACGTTTTCCTAAAGGCTCTACCTTCCCATCCGTCTCTCGTCTTCCTTTAACGGAGCAGTGCTACATGACATTCAACTTTACTTCCTTTTCTCACCCGCTGCTGAGTGTCTTCAAAATGTTTTTTGTTTCAATTTTGTCCAACTTTCACCGTCAACATCTGACGTGATGCGTTGGCTTTTACTGGGACTGTAACTGGGGCTCGTCAAATTCGTCTTGTTCACGTAACTGTGACTAAAATTATGCAGGCACAGTGCTCAAAGTTTTGATGGAGCAAGTCCTGTATTTTACATGAAAGTGTCACATTATTAGATTCCCTTTCTGTCGGTGCTGCTCAGTTGACAGTAGCAGGGTCTCTGGCTTAACTTTATTTGGGGTTCGTTATCTTTATCATTTTTTTTGCAACGTGCGCGTAACTACGTTTACTTCAATTGAAACTGTCTAGTCGTCTCGTACGACTTTGCCATGTGAAACCCACTACCCACAGCAGTTGCCTTCGTAGCCTATCGCTAGCTCTTATTCAAAGCACATATATTAACTAATCCCTCCCAGTAACCAAAGGTTTCCGTACTTGCCAAGAATAAGCTTCTCATTAGTTTAATTTGTAATAAATGGTAGCTTGAACTAAGTACAATGGATGGCTTATTAAAACTTTCATGTACAGATTATCCGAAAATTCTGGAAGAAAATTGTAAACGATTCCTTTGAAGGATAGAGGACTAACTATGTTAGGCAAAACTTTGGTTGGGCTTGAAGTTGGCCGGAGTGGAGCTCATGTCGTGTAAAGCTTTTGTACGATTGAGACAGAATAGACGTCACATGTCAGAGGAGTGTACCCATCAGTTTCACTTTCCTAATTAGTTAAAGTTAAAATTGTCTCCTAGGGCCCTTACTCCCAACAGCTGCACTGGTGTATACTACACAAACCATTATACAATAATGATTATTAAAATACACTTAGGATTAGTATAAGCACTTAAGTTCAGTACTGCGTCAAATTTGGGTCCCATGCTTTCACGCAATACCGCTCATTTATGTGAAAGTGAGTACAGAAAGATCACTCATGTGCTTATCCATTCCTTCATTCACTACACTTAATGGCTTGAAAAAACATTTGTCACATTTGGAACCTGTATAGTCTAATTTGACACTGTAGCACACTTTCTGTCTTAAAAATGAGAACACATTTTAAAAACATGAAAAAGCGATATTATCTATTTATTAGTATTATTAACGGGGCTTTTATTTCATGACACTGTGATATGAGAGTTAATTTTTCCTGGTGCACTCAAGTTGAACCTGTGTCAAATAGCATAGTAGAGAGGTATTTAACTCATGTTGCTGTGTGCATCCGCATCGTTAAAGAATTACGTGGAAGTTGACCTATGTCAAATTATAGCCTTGCAACTTGTAGGTACAGTCGCTCTTGTAGAGTGAAAGCTGCTATACTGATACTATGCATGCCCTTGTTTTTGGAGTTTCCTTGTAAAAATTACTGAGTATCAGGAAACATAATCATATAATACGCGCACAGTGGTTACCGGTACGGGTTCGCATAATGATCGTCTTGTCATTTTTTCCACACAAGGCTACTTACCTCCCTAACACTAGCTGGAAATAGACACAAAACTTTATGTTCGCCATAGCACAACCAAAACTGACGATGAGCCACCATCGTGCCGTAAACAACTGAGTACCGTAGGTGACTGTAAATACGATTTTCACGAACATAGAATGTTGCAGTATACAATACCTATAAATACATACATACCACTTACCTTCCCTCATAAAAGTCAGTATTTTTTTGCTTTAACTTTTACTGCTAGGAGCTGTGGGAAGCTATTAATCCGAAGACACAATTTTTGCGTGACAAAGACAACCTACTTTGTAGAATAGCTCTATTTCTCCCATGCCACTTGTTAGATTTGTAATGATCAACCTTGTGCATGCAAGGCTGAATTTTATTAGATGGATGATCGTGTCATCCCGCGTTGAAGACTTCAGCTCCACTCTATTAGTATCTAACGTCAAGGATTTACTTTCTTCGGAAGGCAAGTACGAGTCAGTATAAGTACCAACCTAGGGCATCAGTGGATGTAAGAAAAGCTATACCTAGGTGCCTCCCTTGCTAAGGCTGCATGCAATGCTAAATAATTCCGCTTTTTAAAGCTTCGTAAGCATAATTTCTTAAAAACTTATGCAAGTAGTACATTGCAATTTTTCAAGGACGACCTCACTATTGTTGTGTACACTACACTATAACAATGGATATAAAGAATGGATGCCTTTTGTACTTAGAACGCATTTGATGCATGCCACGTACGTTCCTATTCCTATTGCGTTCCAATTGCAACATTCGTCAATTTTCAATGATCAGTTTTAACATGTAAGATTGACTATGTAAAATCCTTTACAACATAATAATTTCTTCATTTACAGTGATTATTGAAGTCTGTACCGCTTATGTACAACAAATAAGCAGGGCGGCAGTAATTTGCTATCAAAACACTCTAAATAGAATTATAATTCGCCCACCTGCATCGGTGTAGCTTTTGCTGATTGTGTCAATGCATCTCTGTGTGCATTACCTTGATGTATCACTAATCAAATATTGCTAATAGGAAGGAGAATTGTAATCGCAGTCAGTTCATAAGGTTATCTTTGTACATAGTAGTAGTTTGTCGAAAGAATTAGCATTTGTTTTATCTCTGTCCATATACATACATATATGAACACATGCTTCTGCTGTAATCATATTCTGTTCTATTACCGATAGTATTTGTAGGTTTGAACATGTGTTTTCCAGTTGGTATGCTGCATTGTCCCACTATATGATTACTGACCAAGTCAAGGACTATCTAGTCCCTGTGAGAGAGACTAATAAGCCGTTGATCTTTTTGGATTACATTGTGGGTGGGACGCCGATCGTTGAAGGGTGCATCATTTTCCGACACTAATGCCTGGCCCTTACGGCAATATTTTATTATCTAAATCGGAGCAAAAAACGGGATTTACTTTATAATTGTATAATGCGCATTTGACTTTGACATCGAATCTGTTTTTTCTGCAAAAGATAATGTACACAATCAATGTGTATTTAGTACGTTCAGTCACGTCCTTTGTACGGATTCAGACGATGAAGGGACTAAGCATTGTGGTGTAAGTCCAGCGGCCCATTAATGCCATTTTGATGTAAGCCTCAAAACTATAAACTTTTTACCGCCGTTCATAAAAGTGTAACTACCATTTTACAACTTTTTCAAAAGAAGTAAAATTGCTATTTACACTTTTTGAAAAATGTGTGCTTACTCTATTTTTAATTACGAAAAAAGTTAATAGTTAGAATTTGCGTCAGAAAGACATTAACAAGATATTGGACTTGCGTTACAATGTTTTTAAGCGAGGCATGGGCTTACATACGTCGCAATTCTTCTTCACCAACACTGCAGCTTCTCATAATCAGTAAATCCCTTGTATTTCATAGACTCGCCGTTACTTAGCTTATGCTTTTAATCAATTTGTTTGGTTTGTCTGTGTCAGTAGGATGACATAAGTATTCAAGCTGGCTTTTAATTATTAATCAGAGACCTCTAACTCTCCTCTTTCTCCATCTAAAATATAAAAAGAGCAAAGTGCATAGATTTATGTATTATACATACTACACAGTAGTACGTTCTGACCACCGAAAATTTAATATTTTAGATTATGATTAAGTTCGAGAAAAGCG